>OZ023210.1:65161110-65346110 GCA_963995525.1 Escarpia spicata
CGTTGGTCCAGTTCACCCAGTTGTATGAATTAATACCTAGCTTATAGACAGTGATACGTTTATATATGTCTGTACGAATAGTCTTCGCAGAGTAATAGGAGCGTCACTGAATGCTTCCTGTAGTGGCCGATATGGTGTTCGAATGACGGGGTCTGCCAGGGAGAAGTGTAACGCGATCTGAGCAGTTCTAGGGACTTGACACCGTGCTATGAGAACTTACCTTTACCGACATCTAAGTCAGAGGAGCAAGCAATGCGACTGATCCCGGTTTGAACTGCCCACGAATTACCTATCCATCACGTGACTTGTTTCCTAAAAAGCTTTGTCAAGATATTCATAGATGCCAAACACGTGGCATGTATATTTCGTTGAAATTCTGACCTCGGAAAAAACACACCGCAAAGATTTAAAAGTGTCAATGTTAGATCGATGAGATATCATGCCGATTTATTAACATTGTTGGCAAAACCAAAGCTTCACGGAGATCACACGCATAATTGGAATTGTCGCGATCGCCGCGGTTCGATGTCGCGATCACTCGCGGTTCGCCACCAGAAACTGAACGGTTGAATTTTACGCACCGCGACTTTCGCCGCATTCAAAATGGATGCTACTGATTTCGATAGTATTTTTCGACGCAAATGCGCTATCGCTGCAATTAGGAACACTTAAGTTTGGTAAAAAGTTCAACTTGTCAAACTTGATTGTGAACTGAACCCTAAAAAGCACCAACAATACAGTTAACAAGAATCATCATCAAATGCCAAACTAACAATGGTGGCATTCACTAGAAATGCGCTGGCTCGGAGCGCGTCGCGGCGTTAGCATAGCGTAACTTTGAACGGCAAAATTTACTTCTGAGCAAAAAGCGACGTCGCGGCGCGACGGCGAACTTTGAACGCGGCCCTGGCAGTTCCTACCGAATTGAGCAGTGTAGTGATTCTGACATATAAAGACGACAAGACAACTTAGTAGAACCACAAAATCATGTATTCAATTCGAGCCCACATGACAGACAAGATGGAGTCATTCACATGTCATGTTTTGTTCCCATCGTATGTGCGAGTTACTCGCTAGATGGCGTACTGTCTTAGGTAGCGCTCATTACATCTCCCCTTGCAATTAAGCAATTGCAACATATTAAAGTAAACGGCCTGTCTCCGGCACAACATTGCCAACCGCTGGTGTATTATTATGACCACACTAACTAACACATTTCGATCAAGCGATCAGGCTTTTGGCCACGCCCGCGTCTGGCGGATCTGCGCAAGCTTGGGCTCTGAGGTACCGGAGTGGAACTCGACGGCAGCTCAGGCGGGTTGGACACAACACCCGGCTCAAGTGGCACATCGACGGGCACAGGTGGGATCGGCTGGTTTGGCGGATCACCCTCACCCGTGGCCTGCAGGTGGCCTCGGTTGCGACGGTACACAGCACCTGATGACGTCTCAACCATGAACGACCGAGGCGTGTCGGCGGGAGTCGTCACCACGCCTTTCTCTGCCCAGTCGGCCTGTTGAGGAGTTTTCACCCTCACCTCGTCACCTGGCGACAAGGACGGTAACGAGCGCACACCGTGTCGACGATTGTAGTGGTGCGCGTACGAGCGTTTCGCACGCTCGTCGTGTTCGCGAACTTCCTCGTCACTGGATCGACACGGCTGAAGGGTTGACGGTGGCGTTGGCAGGTTCGTTTTGACATGTCTGCCAATCAGGAGTTGGTTAGGGCTATGACGAGTGGCGGCCATGACCGTGTCACGGTAGATTAACAAAGCCATCCACGGCTCACGTTGCCGAAGGATGCCCTTTGCCGACCTTACAGCCCGTTCCGCCTCCCAGTTGCTATTCGGGAGAAACGGACTCGACATCGTGTGAGTGATGGCGTGTTTTTCCGTGAACGACTTAAACTCGGACGACACAAATTGCGGACCGTTGTCCGACACAATTTCGTCCGGAAGTCCGAACCGCGCAAAGACGTCCTTCATCTTCGCTAAGCAGGCCGCTGTTGTGGTACTCCGCACGTGAAGTACCTCAATCCACCTTGTGTAGTAATCTACCATGACGAGGTAGTTCTGACCTTGGTGGAGACACAGGTCGATCGCCACCTTCCCGAAAGGTCGCGAGGAAGTGGTGTCGTCATCAACGGCTCTTTCTGCTGACTAGGCCTGTACGTCTGGCAATGCTCACAGGCCCCCACTACGCGTTTGACGTCTCGCGTGATCTCCGGTCACCAAACCGACACTCTGACTCGCTCAAGACATTTCGTAACGCCCTGATGACCTCTATGGATCCTATCTACCATGTCAGCTCGCATGCTGGCAGGTACGACTATTCTGCCTTCATACATCAGTAGGGCATTTGACGTTGACAAGAGGTTTCTGACATTGAAGAGACGTTTCAGGTTGTCAGGAACGTCCTGTTCATAGCGGGGCCACCCTGCTATGGTGTAGTGAATGGCGGCTTGAAGCGTTGAGTCATCACTCGTAGACGACTGCAGCTCGCTTCTCCTCCCGGGTGACACCGGAAGGTTCGACACAACGAGGTCAACGTGAGCCTTCACGTCGTCCTCCGTTGAAGAACGATGCATCTGCGGAGCGAGCGCACTCCACGAGAGTGCGTCTGATATGATAAGGCTCTTCCCAGGCGAATACTCCGCCTTAGCGTTATATCGCATCAGTCGCATGAGAAGTCGTTGACATCTGAGTGGCGTGTTGTCAAGATCTTTATTGTTGATGAGGGGTACAAGCGGTTTGTGGTCTGTGAGTAATTTGAATTGACCCAGACCGCACAAGAACCGATCAAATTTCTCGCACGGCCACACACCCGCCAAACACTCCTTTTCGATCTGGGCGTATCTCTGCTCAGCCGGAGTGAGGGATCTGGAGCAGAATGCGACCGGCTTTCCTTCCTGCATGATCACTCCCCCGAGACCGTACGAACTGGCGTCTGCGCTCACTACGGTCGGCTTCGTTACGTCGTAATAGGCGAGCACTGGCGTTGACGACACCAGCTGCTTCAGCTTATTGAACGCATTCTCCTGGTCGGGACCCCATGCCCAGACCGCATCTCCTTTGAGCAGATCATTCAACGGACGAGTGGCGACATGCAAGTCCGGTAAGTACGTACCCAAGTAATGGACCATACCGAGAATCTGCCTCAGAAGTGGCACAGACGTCGGACGAGGCAATTTCGTTATGGCCTCGACCTTTTCGTGGTCTTCTACGACGCCGTCTGGCGTAAACTTATGACCAAGGAACGTAATTTCCTTTTGACCATAGTGACACTTCTCCTCGTTTAGCTTTAGGCCAGCTGCCCGAAGCACTTTAAGGACTTCCGCGAGGCGCGTCTCGTGCTCGGCCTCGTCTTTCCCATACACTAGAATGTCGTCCATGTATGCTATTGTGCCCTCGAGCCCCGCGAGGATTTCGACCATCTTCCTCATGAAGATCTCCGGGGCAGAGGTAATCCCGAAGGGCAGTCGCTTGTAGCAGTAACGACCGAAGGGCGTTATGAACGTCGTCAGCTCTTGGCTTGACGACTCAAGAGGGATTTGGTAGAAACCGCTCTCGGCGTCCAATGACGAGAACACCGTAGCGCCCGACAAACGCGACGTCACGTCCTCCAGGGTGGGTAGGATGTACCTCTCCCTACGCACATGCTGGTTGAGCTTTTTCAAATCGACGCACAGTCGGACCTTCCCCGCCTTTTTTACGACAGGCACCATGGGAGCACACCACGGCGTTGGCTTTGTGATAGCCTCAATAACCCCTGCATATACCAGACGGTCCAATTCCTCCTTGACCTTGGGGAGAATTGGGATAGGCACTCTGCGGGCGACTGTGAGGGCTGATGGCTGGGCGTCTTCCTTCAGGATGATCCTCACTGGCTCTGTGTTCAGACAACCGACGCCGTCTGTAATAGCGTCTAGTTTTCTGACGAGACTCATTCGCGAAGCAACCCCACGACTCAGCAGGTTCCCCACGTCATTTGCTACAACGATGACACGAAAGTGATAGGTGGTGCCTTTGACCTCTGTGTTGGCGATGAACTGCCCGCGACAGTCAAATGGACCACCTGGACTGTTGAGGTTTGCACTGATCGCCTTGAGAGGCGGTCGCAGCCTCAGCATGACATAGCTCGCGTGCGACATCACCGTAACGTCGGCACCCGTGTCGATTTTAAAGGTCACAGGACGACCTTTGAGGTCGAGGTCAACCTTCCACGCTGGACTGCTGTCATCGCAACTGACCGACCCGCAGAAGTACTCCTCGTCCGGCTGCACTTTCACCTCGCGAATGAATGACGACTTGGCGCGACACATCTTCTCGAAGTGACCTGTCTTGAGACACCGATTGCACGTCTTCCCCATAGCAGGACATGCGTCGGGGCCCGGCGAGCGATGCACATAGCCACATGGCGTTTTCGCGACGACTTCCTCTCTCACGCCTCTCTGGCTGTGGCGCTGATGACGACTAGCTTGCTGTTTATGCTCTTTTTTTTTACAAAGTTCACGTTTGACATCGGCACAGTGTTCTGATTGTTTACTAACTCACTGTGTCTCGCGCTGACGACTGCTTTCTCCAACATCAGATCGTCTTGCTCCAACTGAAGTTTCTGCGACATTTCTTTGTCGAGCATGCCGCTTATGAGTCGATCGCGCACGTTCTCTTCTTCTTTTTGATCGAACCGACAGTGAGCCGCGAGGTCATGCAAACAACGCACAAACGCTTCAATTGACTCACCCTGTTGCTGAGAACGTTGGTAGAAAAGTGCACGCTCATGTAGTGTGTATCTCTTTGGCACGAAATATTATTCGAACTTTTGCATCACTGTGACAAAGTAATTTCGAGAGTCTGTGGCGCCCTCTGACGGCTCCGCAAACTTGAACGATTTGAAAATGTTCTCGGCTTGTCTGCCCATGGCGTATATGAGCGACGCAACTTGCACCTCTGGATCGTCTTTATGCAGTGACGTTGCGATCCTGAACCGCATAAACCGCTCTTTCCATTCCGGCCATTTGGACATCGACTCTGGCGGGTTAAATATCGGCATTTTATTTTCCGTTCAAATTTACTGACTGACCGTACACATTCGCTGATCGTTCGAATTCACTGACTGACCGTTGACGACGGACTGTCGACTGACTGTTGACTGGCAAGGTTTACTAACCCGCTGCCACCATGTAGTGATTCTGACATATAAAGATGACAAGACAACTTAGTAGAACCACAAAATCATGTATTCAATTCGAGCCCATCTGACAGACAAGATGGAGTAATTCACATGTCATGTTTTGTTCCCATCGTATGTGCGAGTTACTCGCTAGATGGCGTACTGTCTTAGGTAGCGCTCATTACAAGCAGCAACTGACGTCTTCTACCCCGGTCACTAGTAAAATCTCTGAAGGAGGCAAGTGATTTGTTATGACCCATCTGACATCCATGGCGGTCGCAGTGTACAGCCTGGAAAAGACGCCGTCTCGTTGGCGACGGGATCACAGTTTGGGTTGTCACTTCTGTGGTTGGCTTTCTTCTTGGATAAAGAATGACTTTCTTCTTGGACAATCCATACTAACCATAATGTCCCATTATTAGTACAAACACATCGTCATGCAGCCTTGGTGTCTGATATTTGCAAATGGTGACGGTGTACGATAGACCTACGCATTGCTTTGGTCCGCCTTGCTAGCGATGTAGACTAGATGTGTCACTGAATAAGATACACTCCCGTTTCTGCTAGATGGCGTGTAGTCGGGAATATTGCATTTTGCAAGAACCGTTGGGAGGATCCACGACATGTTCAGCGATCTGGTCCAACGATAGAGTTGCATTGGATAGTGTAGGGACGGTGGAGGTGGGGGTGGGCTAAAAACACGTATACGCGTGTTGTCCACTGGTAGGCTAATCGCCAAAGAATACCATCCTTCTAAACAGTTGCGTGGGTCTACTTTGTGGAATCAGCTCAGTAACCTATTCAGTCGAGATTCCAGACCTGTTCATGAACCGTTTTGAAATCATACTTCCATACGGTATTATTGCTGTAATCCCTAATACAGTTTGTCTGTCTGTCTGTCTGTCTTTCCTCTTCAAACTTGGTACGTTTCATTAAAAACACGGTATAAAACAGTTCGGTCTTGGGCCAGGGATTGTGTTGCAGACAATGACAGATGTGTAATTCCCATCAAGTGCGATACACGGTGCGGCGCCAGCACGTTGATTACAGTGCGCGATTCGTCCATGCCCCGCACATGTCCTCGTTGTTAGCCACTGGGTCACCATTGCTTCGGTACATTGAACAATCATCATTATGAATGGTCAACCATACAGTTAGCTAGTGGTAACATGAATTTGCAAAGGTCACTACGGCTAACAACTATGCATGTGCAATAACATTTCCACGACAAAGATAGCGCCAAGATAGCACACTACTCCCCATTAGTTCTGCTCCAGCATCAGTACACGGGGCAAACTCGTTATTTACCAGTACACGGGCAAACGCGTCATTTATACTGTTCTTTGCATTGCTGTCAACGTTATTGTTCACGGGACATCTGTAAGAACCAGCTCGTGAACTCAGTTGATGCCAACTGTGTTCTTGTTTCACCCTCGCGGAGGTGAACCAATCACGGCAGATACTGCATTGAGTCCTACCTGCGCCAATGGATGGCATCCACGCCTGAGGCGACAGAGAAAAGCATTAGCTCGCCACTCGGTGAGTTTTACACACGCATTGACACATCGATGGCTAGTTAGGATTCATTAAAGGTACTTGTAATACGACGATCCGGGGGAGTGGTTGAACCTGACAGTGGGGTGAACACGGCTGTCTGCAACAAACTAGATAGTGTACTATTGTGGAATGCGCAAATTGTTTTCATGCGCATTCATCCGTGACCAATGACACAGAAGCGCGCCCACGCAGTAACCTGTTAATCTGACGTTCTCGAAGTTACTGTAGCCTTGTGGCGTAAACATGGTTTGACTGTTAATAACAGGTCAATGTGCTATTAATAGGGGGATCGAGCAATGTCAAGTGAGTAATTTAGAATTTAACAAGATAAAGATCGATATAAGAAACATTTTCGATATTCTTGGCAGTCACCTGTAATAATAATTTTCATTGAAATCGATCAGGTTGTCTTACTGAATACGGTTCTTCGTTTAATTGAATAACGGTTTGAAGTATGAGAACTCAAAATATTATAGACCGGGAGGAAATAATTATTGCTTATATAAAGTTGCGTTTGTACGTTGGTCCAGAGTTGCAGGACGTTGTGTTTAAATATTGATTAACTGACATGGTTACTGAATGAATTGTGCATGAACACTGTCGTCCGCTTGTTGCGATAACATTCTTCAATACAGGGAGTGGCGCCTACAGTCAACCGCAAACCTGTTTCTATGTGTTAGTGCTTCAAAACAGCGAGTGTCATTTGGTGCGGCAGAGACGACGGTGTTATGGTAGTATGTGTCTAGTCGTGTGCTAGCGGTGGAGTGAGATCAGAATGATGACGTCGTCTCTCACCCCGAGTCTGCTTCTGCTCTTGGCCACGCTCTTCAGTGGACACAGACCAGCACATGGCGGTTTGTACAGTTCAGTGTTCTTCTTATAGCGCACAGCGAAGTGTCAATCAAGATAACTGCTATTCTGAGGCGGATGTGCTCGATGTCAAACATTGAAAAACAACTACTATACAGTTGAGTAACTCACATGCATGTGCTCAGAAGAGAGCAGGTTTTAATCTCGGCGGGGCCGTTTTCTATCAAACGTTGTGAGACAAATACCGTAAACGTGCCTCATTAAATCGATTTGTTGCTCGTGTTATTTCAAATAAATTAACCAAAAACGTAAACCTAGATATTACCGACTATGACATGTTAGCTTGCTTACGCAACGTTTGTATTTAGTGTTATTAAAATCATCAGAGTAAGTATAACTTGTTTTTAATTCTTACCCAAGAATTTATTTAACTGATTTTAAAAACTGGAATCTTTACGTGATTGCGTGATGTGTTGGTTTGTGTCTGTTTGTGCTGTCGGCTCTCCTTGCTATCTTAAACAACACATTTCACCGCCAAATTCAATGGTTTCAATGGTATTTATCGGCCCAGCAGTTGGTTTTGGCAAGTTACCAGACGCAGCGACCAAAATAAATTATTTTGACCATTTAAACAAATATACGCACTTTTTTATTAAACCGTCCGCGGACATAACGTAAAACATAACGTAAACCGTCCGCGGACATAATGTAACACGTCCACACGTTACGTTAGCTCTATTATCTGCTGCGTTGCTGTGACAATGTGCTGTCTGAGAACCAAGATACGACATTTTATCGGGTTTACACACTTACTATTCACTAAGTATACAATTTGTAAGTGTTAACATACTATCGTCTGACATATATACCTGCTGTTGTGTTAACATACTATCGTCTGACATATATACCTGCTGTTGTGTTAACCTACTATCGTCTGACATATATACCTGCTGTTGTGTTAACATACTATCGTCTGACATATATACCTGCTGTTGGGTTAACATACTATCGTCTGACATATATACTTGCTGTTGTGTTAACCTACTATCGTCTGACATATATACCTGCTGTTGTGTTAACCTACTATCGTCTGACATATATACCTGCTGCTGTGTTAACATACTATTGTCTGACATATATACCTGCTATTGTATTAACATACTATCGTCTGACATATATATCTGCTATTGTGTTAACATACTATCGTCTGACATATATACCTGCTGTTGTGTTAACATACTATCGTCTGACATATATACCTGCTGTTGTGTTAACATACTATCGTCTGACATATATACCTGCTGTTGTGTTAACATACTATCGTCTGACATATATATCTGCTATTGTGTTAACCTACTATCGTCTGACATATATACCTGCTGTTGTGTTAACATACTATCGTCTGACATATATACCTGCTGTTGGGTTAACATACTATCGTCTGACATATATACCTGCTGTTGTGTTAACCTACTATCGTCTGACATATATACCTGCTGTTGTGTTAACCTACTATCGTCTGACATATATACCTGCTATTGTGTTAACATACTATCGCCTGACATGTATACCTGCTGTTGTGTTAACCTACTATCGTCAGACATATATATCTGCTGTTGTGTTAACCTACTATCGTCTGACATATATACCTGCTGTTGTGTTAACCTACTATCGTCTGCCATATATACCTGCTGTTGTGTTAACCTACTATCGTCTGACATATATACCTGCTGCTGTGTTAACATACTATAGTCTGACATATATACCTGCTATTGTATTAACATACTATCGTCTGACATATATATCTGCTATTGTGTTAACATACTATCGGCTGACATATATACCTGCTGTTGTGTTAACCTACTATCGTCTGACATATATACCTTCTATGGTGTTAACATACTATCGTCTGACATATATACCTGCTATTGTGTTAACATACTATCGTCTGACATATATACCGGCTGTTGTGCTGACATTTTTTACTTCTTCTTCCGTCATCTTGCGCCAAATGGCTTGAAAGAAAAATGGTGTCTTTAACACTCCTTTGTTCTGAGACACAGCAGCCATCTTAGCTTATTTTTCAGACTAGTAACGCCTAAATAAACCTTAACGCAGGTACATGTTAGTGAATTTTAATCGTAGAATTTGTAAGACTCGGGCAATAATTGAATCAGTCTGAGTTTTATATTAATTAATCTGGAAAAGACTGGGCCACAAAATCGTTTTGTAATGTATATTTATATCTATCATTGTGACATCTCACTCATGCATATATTATACATTTAAAACTAGTATTTCAATTTATATGTAAAACCACGAATTATGTTAGCTTGTTCAAATGTATTCCACAGTATTCTGGGACGCACAACACGCAGCGAGTTGGCACAGTACAGGGCAATAACTATAGTTTCAATTGTATAAACATTGCCAAAGTAGTCCTTGTATTACTTCACACTGTGCTTATGCCAAATCACAGTCACTCGCATATTTTATAACGTGCAAGCCAAAATATAAAATGTACTACTCATCCAATATATGTTGCCTATAATTAATAATAATTACAATACTATAAACATTATTACTGCATACCTATTGATATTGCAGTGTGTTCGTCGTGCGCTGATATCACTTCTGTGCCGGCCGGGTAAGGCTACTTATTATTGTATTTATAAAATAATGTGCAGTGTTCCGCTGATGATATATTGTGTGCAGGGGCTTACTTACTTAAACAACAATTGCAGCCTGTATTCCTATGGTATGTATCATATATTACTTGTACATGAATAATCAGTAATTGCATAATAGTAATTTGTGTGTGTCATAATAACATTTAGGCTACTGTTTACGACGACAGTGGCAGGCGCATTGGTATCTGATGTGTACGTGAATGAGTTTGGAGACGTATGTGACAAACACATATGTAGAACAAAGAATTAGGAACATATAATAAACACTATCAACAGGCATATTAGTTAATGTCTTAGCAGGAACCATTGCCGTTAGTTGCATGGTGTATAACTTGGAATGTTTCCGCTATTTGGCTATAGCTAATGTTAGGTGCATCTGCTTTATAAGTGAATATTGAGAGTTCGACATAATGAATATTGTTTGTACATAATCTCTTGTCATATCAATCATTCTTGTAAATATAAGGTTCATGTCCCATAATGTTAATAGTTAGATGGCAGTCTGTTTAATAAATTGATGATTGATGTTCACGTGTATAATTTGTTTTACCTTTGTGGATAATGTACACGCATATGTTTAGATACACGGAGCTGACGTATTCAGAATCGACCGACCACTTGGAGAATCCAAACCGAGGATTTACCATGCAAGATTCTGGAAAAGCGTCGGATTTCACTTCATTAGATGTATGGTATTTATTCTGTTTTTTATAAAGTATTCACGAATTATTGAACATTGTGGGAAGTTGTAATTGATACGGAATGAGTTAACAGAATCTGGGTGAAAATATGAGCCACCACACTAACTGGCCGAACGCTTGACCCTTCGTTCTCTTCTTTTTTCCTAGTCAGGCAATTGCAACATACTGAAGGCTGGTTGTCATTCTTTTATACTTTTCCTGGGAGTTGGTATTTTAGGAAGGACACAGACAGTGGAATGTGTTTTGATCACTGTTTTTGTTGCAACAATTCCACCTACAATTTCTTCAATTAGGTCGGACGGCAAAATTAATTTGGTTTTTCCCTGTGTTTGAATTTATACATGGTCGCAAATCTTGTTGTGTCTAAATAACATTTGTGGTCGGATTCATTTAACAGAGGATGTCAGGAACAAACACCTTGGTATTATTCCGAAAGGCCTGATGTAACTACACAATTATATAGACAATCTATCTCTTACAAGTGGACACTTGGCTACACAGTTAGCCGACTTGGAGAGTTACCGCGAGGAGAGTGGCCTGACGATGCACTGGCGCCAGTATGTTCTGGACAGCTTCGTCACCAGCGACATCACGACGGCATTCCTCGACAAGATCCGAGCGGACATGGAGATAGTCCGGCAGGCCAAGATCACCGTCGTTATGCGTTTCATGTACGCAGATGTCATGAGTGAGGTCAGTAAGCAACTGATACGTGCTTTGTTGTAATTCTCCCGTCGTAAAGATACTAGGACAATAGACATCTCTACCACCGGTTTATGTAATCGATGGACGCCAAAAACCAATAGTCGTTCAAGACGGGTCTATTGCATTCGTCTTTATACACGAATCCAGCGACATCGTTTGCAGCAACATCGTACTTACGAGCTTGATGTCAACATGTTATTTGTGGGATTCCTGCTTAGGTCCCAGGATAATGTGTGTCAGGATAATGTGTGTCACCGCAAGCGCTGTCAGCCCCGTATCATTAAATAAGCTATATGGAAGCGAAACGTAGCAAGACAATAACAACCCACGTGACATGATTGTTTTATTACTTATTATTTTACTTGTGGACGGCTGCGCAAATACGTTACCGTTCTCACTAAATGTTTCAGCTTCACGACGTTTTGTGGATTTGTTTACCTCTGATCTTCGTCTTTTAGCAGCTTTGAACAAAGCCATCAAATAAAAACAATTATCGTATATCATTGCAGTTGCATATAACTAACTGGTCGGAATAAAATCATACAATTAATAAAATTCTATAACACTGATATGAATTCTTCATAATTAGAATTAGCTAGTTAACCCTTCACTATTGATAAGAATAAAAAGGTGTTTTTGAGTGATCCATTCTGTTGCCAAGGTAGTTCTAAATGAAACGTAAATGTATTTTCCAATTACTTTTTACCAACTGCATTTATATACTTTTAATACAAACTGGGTGACTTTGTTTCCTCCAGAACGGCAAGGCTCCGTACGGTGACGCCACCAAGGAGTGGATACTGAAACACATCGCCCAACTGAAGCCTGTCTTCAGTGACTTCGAGGACGTCATTGACGTTGTTCAGGCCGGATTTATTGGAGTCTGGGGTGAGTATTTAGTAATACTTTAAATGGAGGCAGTCTGTTCCTCTACCCGGAATTAGCCAGCGTCATAATTTGAACTTGAAACAGTGGAAACTCGTTGAATATCTAAGGGTATTGCGGTACACCAACCCGCTTTGGCAGTATTGCTTTGTAGCTGAACGTTTTGTTTACCATTTGAACATGTTCCGTGGTAGTATCTTAATTTCAAAATTCCAAATTGCTAACGTTGCTACGGGCTTACTAAACACAACTTGGCGGGTAGTATATCTTTAACATAGTTATTATAGTCTTAAGAACATTATATTAAATAATAAATGAAATACCGGAACACATTTTTAGGTTGAACCCCCGACTTTCAACTACGTATATTACTTCGGATTATGCACTTTGCAGAAATACATTTCCCAGCTTCGACGTCAAGTTAAATTGGGATCGTAAGAACTTAATCCAAATTATGCTTTCTGCTCAGTTTATATTGTAGACAAAATTATGATGCAGGTATCTTACTCATCAGCATAATGGGTTGTATAGAAATAAGTTGGGATTTCGACAAAGATCGACAAAGGTCACCATATGCTACCAAAGTGCGATATGCAAAATGCATTATAAACGTGTTACAGATATATTTTCTTGTTATTATTATTATTGTTAATCGTCGCGCGTAATTACAACTTGGTTGAACGCTTCCTTTAGAAGTTGAGATGGTGTTCTACTGAGAACAGGGAATGAAGCCTTTTAAGCATGCCACGCCATATCTTTCCTATTTTAGTTACTAATGGTTATTTGTGTGTTGGAATTCTTATGCCAAATGACAACACTTTTTACCCGCGACCTTGTGTGTGTATTACTTCACATGTCTCCACAATGTGTGATGTTATCGTAGACAGAGAGTCAGGCCAGTATTCGCCCTGCCGTTGCAGGAGAGTGGTACTACACGACCTACTTGGGCGACCCTACTGCTGAAGGGTACGTCGGACTCACGGCCGAGAACTGGCAGGACAGGACGGAGGTCGTGTCGGCCCTACTCAACGCCGTCCCCACCTCCATGTTAGTTCTCGCTTCGTACATGTTCGACTTGTCGATTACCATTGCAGACATGTCAAGGCTCCATCTTTGAGAAACATACCTCTTTCCTGTTTGACTTGTCTTGGCGTATCACATGTTTTCGTTTTCCTGCTTTCTAAGATAATCTCCTTCCTTTTAAATTAATTCTCTGAATCGTGCGTCCCAAATAATATTTTAAATCCCTAGAGTAAATCGGTTGGCATCAGAATGTATGACACCGAGACCAGCGTTTTAAAAATTGTCTTTTGTTTGAACCGCATTCATTGTAGCACGGCACCAAAGGTTACATTTTAACAGCAATCCCTCTTTTATTTGTCGCCAGCAGGAGAATTTCCAATTCTTTAAATTGACACGTCTTCACTAAATAAACTGGTTAACATGTTTAGTGTCACAAATTCAGGATATATTACATTACTTAATAGATGCAATTTCCTCCATTTAACGTACGTCTTTCTATTTAATTGACGATTGCTTGGTTCCATGTCTGTATCGTGTCTCGGTGGTAATTAAAAGAGCATGTTTTGATTTTTTTAATAATTACATTTCAAGTCAAATGAATATTATACAATCTTGCCTTACGTTCATTTATTTGTCTACCTTGCCGACGAGGTTGTTTACAATTAATAGTTCTGACACTGAACTACAGATGGTACTCATCTAAAGTCGTCATTTGAATACGTGAATACTTTGTCAAGTGTCCAAGAAGATATTGTACATTACTGATCCTGTTGAGTTATTGTTTTCCGAAACTGATAGAAAGGTACATTAAGAAAAGATGGTTTCCGATTTAGTATTACTAACTAAACTTCACCCCTGTGACTGCAGCATCCCATGATAAAGAAAGCAGTTTCTCAGCTGTTCAGAGTTTTCAAAGTGAGACCAACGAACTGCATCGGTCTTGTTGCCAGTTCGGTGCAGTTACGAACTCCCACGTACAAGACAAACATTTTTGATGCGGTGGCAACAACTGAAGCCGAAATGATGGGACAGACTAACAAATCAAGAGCAGGTACTATTTGACAACATACGCAAACTTATGTGTTTAATAAACGCACTCTACACGCTTTAATGGGAAAACGTGTCACAACATGTAATCTGCATTACTGTTAGAACAAGAACAACGTGGGTGTGATATAGTAGTACGACACACAGTTAACGTTCGTGTCATGCACACACGCCCCCCCCCCCCCCCACACACACATGAGCGCACATACGCACACAAGGGTACCCCCCCCCCACACACACGCACGGCATTGAGCATTCGCGATGTTCAAACTAAAAACTAAAAAAATGTCTGTGTACATCCAGCGACAAACTTGTAGATAAGATTATTATCTTTACGGTGATATAAAAATATTGAATTCCGCGATCGCGCTCAGCGGCCCTGCCTGTGGTGACGTCAGCAACAACTGACTGGCTGGTTACCACAAAATGACCACGTTTGAGCGGGCCTAGTGATATGAGTACGCGATGAACAGGCTTCACATTTGGCACATTACTTGACAAGCGTATTACGTCTACGTAGACGAAGTGTTAGACATATACCTTTTCATTTAGTCTTTAAGTTTACCGTCTCCGGTGTCAGTGTATCCTTAAAGTTTACGCGATGACACTGAGAGGCCTATGACGTGAATGTGTACATTACATTTCTTAGGACATCACAACGACTGTTTCCTGGCTTCGTCAACTGACATGGGAACTTACCATGACAAGTCTGTGGAGTATCCGTACCTGCAGGCAGACACTAAGTACACGGTGGTGGGAGGGGAGACGTGTGCCATCACTGAGGACGAGCCCAAAGACAGGTGAGAGGACGTATGTAGAGGGTAGGTCACCAGACCCTCACCTCACCTGTCCTCTTCGGGCCTTGTGGTCCACGAGGCTGCTGTGCAACTCCCCGTCTCGCCCCCTCAACGGCTACCCGTCTTGCTTCGCCCCGTGTTGTTCCTCCCAGCTGCTCTTGTTCTTTTCCAACAGTAGTCCGCCATGTTGTTTTGGCGATTCACTTTTCTTCTTCCTTCGGGCATCAACGTCAATGCTGCCAGGCAGTCGCTGTCGCAAGAAGCAATCATATATACCTGTCTCAGGGACTTGGGTCAATATGTATGGGAGTCGAGCGTATCATACAAATTAACTATTCCATATTATGCGAATGCGATTACTGACCATTGTAAGACGTGTTTGTTTACCGTCAACAGGGCGAATTAACGGCTACTTCGCCTCTTTACCCCCTGGTTCGCCTCTTTACCCCCCGCTTCGGTATGTGGAATCATAAGGATCAAATTATAGTAAACCTACAATAATTTATGTTGACGTGAAGAACCGCAATTTAGGTCTATACTTACTTAAGAATGTCATCGATGTTGACTTCGCAGTCTCACTATTTATATAATGTTTAATTCAAACCTCGGGTGAGTGAGTTATATCCATTAAACGTCTGTCCTTTCTTCTCGTACAATCAGTTTGAGATCGGCATCAATTGATATACATAAGCCGTACTTGTGTTACAGGTACAAGTGTCCTACGGCCACGAAAGAGATGAGAGAGCTACATTTCTCCTACATCAACCTCGCCTACCACGAAGGTGTCGTCGGCAGCTGGAAGACGGACGGCTGCTTTGGGGACATTCACAGATACGTTGGATACCGACTCGTGCTGAAGAAGGTGTCACATTTTACTTTCTTGCAGTCGTGTGTGTGTGCGTGCATGCGTGATGCGTGTGTGTTTTAATTATCTAGTAATAATGTTACGTGTCAAAATCACACATAATAATAGAAGCAACGCAGCCATTTTGTTTACATCGATTAATCAATGCGAAGTTTGACGGGAAGTACGAGGCGTATCTTTTTCTTGTTTATTCTGTGCAAATGCTAAATTCCAAATATTACTGCATAAAACACATTTTGAAGATTTACTTGTGACAAATTGACAACATGCATTTTTAATCGACAACACCATACTTACAACTCTTGTGTCTCACGTATCAGGTATGTATCATATATCAACAGACTGCTTCGTGCACAGAACGTAACGAAGAAGCATCTGGTTTGTTAGGCAGTGTTGCCCAACAGTCTGGATCAAGGAGGCAAGTTCTGCTTCCGTCTGGAGCTGGAGAATGTGGGATACGCTGCTCCCTACAAACAGAAGACACTTCATATGATGCTGCGTCACAAGACTAGGTCAGTAACGCATTGACAAATATCATATATAGCATATATATGCCGCATATGTGTAGAACGCATTAATGTAAGACGTAAGGCTGTAACACAATGCCTTCTTAGTTACGGATCATATTGCCAGGCGCAGGCGTATCTTCAATAGCGCCAATATCCCCAGGAATCTGAGCCCAGAGGCGTGAGAGACAAGAATCATTGGGCAAAATCTTTAACATAGACAAGCAAGAGTCATCATTAGAAAAAGGGACCGCCGAAAGATAGAGTGGGGATGTGATTTAAAATGTCAAGTCGAGTTTTTTTTACGAAAGGTAGCCGTAGTTTTATATTATTTTAAAGTAGCAAGGAGTTGATTCCAAATGTTCGGTGCAGCTACAGAAAAAAAAACATGTTTGCCAATGTTAAGTTTGGTTTTCTGAACAACAAATTGTTTTGAAACAGATGATCTGAGATTCCTGGGAATATCGGAAAAAACGAAGGCAACTAACTAAATAGGATGGCTGTTGTGTAGAAAGGGCACGGTATATGATAGTGGCTAATTTGAATTTTATTTGATATGCAACTGGAAGCCAGTGCCACTATTTAAGTAGGGGCATAACTGGTGAGAAACGAATAGCTTTAAGTATCACACGTGCTAAACAATTCTGTATACGTTGGGTTTTAGATAAGTCCTTTTTAGCAATATTGTTTAGGAGTGAGTTGCAGTAGTCAAGGCGGATGCTAATTAGAGCTATTGATATTGTTTTAACAGTTGATAAAGACAAATGACGCCGAATTCGACTGAAATCATGTATATGGTAGAAACAGGATTTACATACTTGAAACATTTTCTGATGAAAGCTGAAATCCCAGATTACGAAGGGTGTCTGTTGGTGATGTTTAATTTCCAAGTAATTTAACTGGAAAGTAGTTAACAACCTGTTTCGTTGTTGTTTTGTGCTAATAATAATTATATTAGTTTTATCTGGATTTAGCTTCAACTTCCTTGCTTCCATCCACAGCAAGATGTCAGGGACACAGTCATTTAAAGTTGAGATGCATGTGACATGTACACCTGTGTGTTAATGATGATTGATATTATAATTAGTTATGACTCGACTAAGGGATGTTGTGTACAAGCTAGACAGAACAGGGCCAACTGGAAGATGTTCTGGACAAGACAGTGAGCCAGATATATTAATGCTTTGGTATCGACCTAACACAAATATAAACTAAACCACTGAAGAGCTGTTCCAGAAATCCCAAAATATGTATGGAGACGATGCAAAAGAATATCGTGATTTGTGATATCAAAAACAGCTGGTAGATCTTGTACGTTGAGAGCAGTCGATTTGCTATTATCCATGTTGCATTATTTCTTTAATGTTTCTCTTCAGTGGAGACCTGCGTGCTGCTACTCTTGACTACGACGTGAAGACGTGGTTGCCAGGCAACACAATCACCGTAGACACTACTGCTTATGTTCCCAGTGACCTGCCTAACGGCATATATGAGGTTCGGACCAACAACATACAACTGATTACTTAAATAACGTTTGTAAGACCATACTGTTATGAAAGCATGTGTGGCTGTTCTAGACAACTTGAGAAATAACCATAACAATTATGATATAAGCACTGTAAATGCACTATATGACCACCATAAGTAAAACGAACTCGGTATGCCAGCCAAGTCCCCACTATCGACATCAATGACTACACTCTCGAGGTAGTAGAAGACTTCACCTATATCTCGGGTCAAACATCTCCAACAATCTTTCGCTGGACACTGAGATAAACAGGCGCATTGGAAAAGCGCAGTCACTATGGCCAGGCTGACCAAAAGAGTACGGAAAAACAAGATGCTCACCGAGAACAGCAAGATGAGAGTTTACCAGGCCTGTGTGCGTAGCACCCTCCTCTACGGCAGCGAATCGTGGACCACCTACATGCGCTAGGAGCGCCGCCTCAACACCTTCCATATGCGGTGTCTCAAGCGCATCGTCGATATAACCTGACAGAACCGTGTCCCCTATACAGCGACATACTGGGCCGTACTAGGATCCCCAGCATGTACTCACTGCTGCACCATAGACGTGTCCGCTGGCTGGGCCATGTACGGCGCATGGAGGACGACCGCTTGCCGAAAGACATCCTCAACGGACAACTCGCCACTGGCGCGAGGCCGGTGGAGCGCCCAGCCCACAGATTCAAGGATGTCTGCAAGCACGATCTGAAGGCCTGTGACATCAGCTTCGAAAACAAACTGGGAGGCAGTGGCCGAAAATAGCACTGCTTAGCGGAAAGAGACAACAGCATGCGGCTGAGAAGAGGATGCGGCGCAAACAACAAGCTGCACTATCACTGACATCCTGCTTCATCTGCTCTGGCAGTGGCAGGGACTGTCAAATCGGAATGCACAGCCACAGCGGACGCTGTTAAATTTCCAGAAACTTACAACAAGGCGCATCAGCACCGGCTCTCGAGATTACGTTCAGCCGACTATATAAGTGAATATAACGGTACTCATTGTGATCTTTTTGGGGGTTTTCTTATCCATTTCCGGACGTTGCAGCCTTGATGGATTGTCTACAGACAGGTCTTTCGTTTGCCAGTCTCCCCACTCGCCAGACGTCTGCTCCCATCCATTCCTCTATGTCCTTCTCCCATTGTCTCTTAGGTCTTCCTCTGCTTCTGCTGCCTTCCACTTTTCCTTCCATTATTAGTCTCTTTAGAGATTGATGCCGTTTCACATGGCCGAAATAACTTAGTTTCTGTTTCTTTACAAAGTTCAATACAGTCGCGGGTATAACACCAAGCTCATCTCCGGTGGATTCGTTAGTTCTACGTTCAGTCCACGAAACTCGTAATATCTTTATATAACACTTGTTTTCAAATGCATTTATACGTTTAGTAATGTTCTTATTAAGAGTCCAGGTTTCGCATCCATATGTAGCCGTTGGAAATATGCAGACTCGGATAATTCGTAGTTTCATATCTTTGTTCGTTGCTTTCCACAGCTTCTTCATCTCCGTCAATTTTGTATTCGTCATTCCAATCTTCGCTTGATCTCATTCGTCCCATCTCCACCCGCTTCTATCAGTGACTCCAGATATTTAAAACGTTCCACTCGTTCTATTTTCTCGCCATCTGCTATTTCTGATGTTTCTCGACATCCCTTCACATCCATCATCTTAGTCTTCTTTATGTTTAGTTTCAATCCTTTTATCTCACTGTGCATTTTAACAGTAGTTATCAGTTGATCCAATCCTTCTTTTGTATCGGATATTAACGCTGTGTCATCGGCATATCTCAATTCATATATCTCCTGTCCATTCACTTTCAGTCCAGTAAAAAACTTGCTTCTCGTGTCAGTCTCGACCTCTCTCGTGATACTATATGTGTATAGACCGTATAAATGGGGGGGGGGGGACAAAATGTACCCCTGTCTCACACCCTTACCGACTGGGAACCAATCTGTGGTACCACACTCTAATCTCATTATGATCTATCGGTCGTAATACGTTTCCGGAACTTGTTTGGAAAATATGACTTATTTTAGTATCGAATCTGTCCTCCATTCGAAAATATAGTTTATGTGACATGCCGTTTTGACATGCCATTGTCACACGTGTCATACAGGTGCTACTGGCCATCAAAGATAAACTGTCATCAGATCACTCCGACTACAACATCCTGCTGGCGAACAACGACAACGTCCCAGAGATGAAGAAGGGTCTGAACAATCTCAAACACGAACTCACGGTACGTATATGTGTATTATTCTACTGGGTTGTTGCGATGGTTTTCTATAGACCTGTTTGTACAGTATTGTCCTATTGAATCTGCATTGTTTTGTATAACATCTATGAATTATTATTGTTGTATATTGATGTAACGGGTACTAGTTGTAAGTGTCCGTCCGTGTTTTGTACCGTTTCTGCAATACATACCAGGGGCACTCTGGGATACCGCCAACCTCATGTGTAGTTGATTACTATTCGTAATCTGTCTCCTTAAACATGCAAACTCCACAATACACAACAGTGGCGACGAGAAAACGAACTTAAGCATGTCGGGGAAGAGCGCCCGCTTCGAGCCGTATGTGGAAGAGAAGGAGAGGTTCGAAAACTACGTTGAACGGTTCGAGTTCTTCGTGATCAGTAACGGCGTATCCGCAGATGTCAAAAAGAGCATTTTCCTGTCAAACGTTGGCGCTGAATGCTACGCGAAGTTGAAGACGCAACTGAAGCCGGAGACACCGGCAAATGCGGACTACGATGAGATAATTCGTGCGGCGACCACGGTTTACAAACAGCAACTAACAATCATAGGCTTGAGAAACAAATTCATGAACAGACGGCGTAGGCCTTCAGAAACAGTGGCGCAGTTTGCGCTGGCGTTGCGTGAGTTATCCGGTGAATGTGAGTACCCACGTGATTATCAAGATGAGGCTCTGAGAGACATGTTCGTAAAGGGCCTGAACTTGACGGCGGTACAAGCGAAGTTAATGCTCAGAGACAATTCGCTAACGTTCAATGAGGCTTATCAGACGGCGATCACCGAGGAAATGGCCGTGAAGAGCTCAGTCCAGTTCAATGAAACGCCAGAAAATACTCCATCGGCGACGGCAGAGGTGCATCACGTGACTAGTCGGGGATCACCAAGACAGAAACACACAATGGTGCCGGCCGACCGAGAGTGCTTCCGATGCGGCAGACACCACTCTGCTGATAAATGCAAATTCATTGATCAAAAATGTTACTTATGTGGTAAAATTGGTCATGTAGCAAAAATGTGCAAGTCAAAAGGCCGAAGGGAGATCAGTGTAGGCAGAGAGGTTTCTAATGTTGATGATGATGTTGATGAGGCTACTGATGTTTATGGCAGTCAAAGTGACCTAGGTCTACATGGAGTGTACACAGCTAGCGAGGTTAAGAGAGGCATACATGTGAACATGGAGTTAAATGGACACAATGTGTCAATGCTTGTAGATACTGGGGCGGCGGTGTCTATTGTACCGGAGAATGTGTACAAAAATGTCTTGCGTAGCTTTTCACTAGAACAAACCGGTCTGAAGCTAAGGTCATACACCGGAGAACTAATCCCATTGGCAGGTAAAGTGTGTGTGCCTGTCAGGTATCGTGGTAACAAGCATTCATTGCAGGTGTTTGTGGCGAAAGGGTCACGACCAGCATTGATGGGGCGGGATTGGTTAAAGCAGATACCATTTAACTGGGGTGCAATTTTCAGTGTCAATCCCCAGATCGCTACAGAAGTAGACCAGTTGTTGATGGATTACGGGAATTTGTTCAACGAGTCACGTGAGGGGATTAATGGCTACACTGCAGCTCTTAAAGTGAAACCAGATCAAAAGCCAGTTTTCCAGAAGGCGCGTCCGGTGCCTTATTCCATGCGAGAAGTCGTGGAGAATGAACTCGAGCGTCTTGAATCTATTGACGTTCTTCATCGTGTTGAGTCTAGAGAATGGGCAAGCCCCACAGTCAATGTTCCAAAAATGAGAAACGGTAAGATGTCAGTGCGGATTTGTGGCGATTTCAAGTTGTTGAACGCAGCATTCGAGGATGACAAGTATCCGCTTCCTACAACGCAGGAATTGTTCACCAAATTGGCTCAGACAAACAAGACACCTAAGATGTTTTCGGTTCTTGACTTGAGTGGGGCCTTCAATCAGATGGAAGTGTGCGAAGAGTCGATTCCTCTGCTAACAATCAACACCCACAAGGGACTGTACAGAATGCGCAGGCTAGCACATGACGTGAATACGTCACCGTCCATTTTTCAAGCGACTATGGACAAAATCTTGAGTGGCATTGAAAATGTGATCTGCTTCATAGATGATATTCTCGTTGTGGGTGAAGACGAGGCCGATCATCTAAAAACACTGAATATGGTGCTAGCACGACTAGACCAAAACATTGTGAAGTTGAACAAAGCTAAGTGCAGGTTTCTGAAGTCGAAGATGCAGTACTTGGGCCACATCGTGAGTGCCGAGGGCATTGAGCCTGTGCAGGACAAGGTTGAAGCTATCAGAAAGGCACCAAGGCCAACCAATTTGACGGAGTTGCAGAGTTTCCTTGGTCTAGTCCAATATTACGCGAAGTTCATGGCCAACTTGTCCTCGATGCTGCAGCCTCTCTTTAGACGTCTTCAGGCAGGGGTCAAGTGGTCCTTGGGTGAGGAATGTGAGGCAGCATTCACTCAGTGCAAAAGAGTACTGTCCAGTTGCACCATCCTCACGCACTACGACCAGAGAAAAAAGCTGATATTGGCTACCGATGCGAGCCAGTATGATATTGGCGCAGTCATTAGCCACACAATTAAGGATGGATCAGAGAAGCCGATAGCATTCGCCTCGCGAACACTGAGCAAAGCCGATAAAAATTATTCGCAGATCGAAAAGGAGGCCTTGGCGATAATATACGGAGTGAAGAAGTTTCATCTCTACTTGTTTGGTCGCTTTTTCACACTGGTGACGGATCATCGTCCACTGGTTCGCATCTTCGGAGATAAGACTGGCTTACCTACGATGACGGCGGCTCGGATACAGCGATGGGCTCTGATACTGGCGGGTTATCAATATGAGATCCAATTCAAGTCATCAAAAGAAAATGCGAACGCAGATGCACTGAGCAGATTGCCGGTGGGATCGCCCGAGTCGGCTGATCCTGATGAAACGGTGGCAGCAGTCAGCATGTTGTTGGTGGCCGAAGTTCCAGTAACGGCTAAAATGATTGCAGGGGCTACCAGAAAGGATCCTACGTTGGCCAAGGTCTATGAATTCACATTGCGAGGCTGGCCAAACTCAACCGATGATTTGGTGAATGCATATCGATGCAGAAAAGATTAATTGTCGTTGGAAGATGGTTGTCTTCTCTGGAGGAGGAGAGTAGTCATTCCAGCAGTGTTCAGAGAACATATACTACGAGAACTGCATGTGATGCATCCGGGCATGGTCAGAATGAAGTCGATCGCTAGAAGCTTCGTCTGGTGGCCTGGCCTTGATGCTGATATCGAGGACTGTGTCCGAAACTGTCGGGAATGCAGCCAGGTAGCGAGCACGCCGAAGGTAGCACCACTGGTTCCATGGCCGTGGGCTACGGGACCATGGGAACGTATCCATGTGGATTTTACAGAAAAAGACGGATAACTTCCTTGTCGTGGTGGATAGTCATTCAAAGTGGCTGGAAGTGGTCTCAGTGTCTCGCACTACTGCAAGCAAGACGATAGTGCAACTGAGAAGAATGTTCGCAGCATTTGGCTTACCACGCGAGGTGGTATCTGACAACGGACCTCAGTTCGCTTGCGATGAATTTGGTCGTTTCTTGAGGTTGAATGGCGTCAAGCACATACGGTGTCCAGCTTACCACCCGTCGACGAACGGCCTCGCGGAGAGAAATGTCCAGACGTTCAAGAAGATGCTTGCAAAATCCAACAGCCAGCTACCATTGCAACACCGTCTGTCGGACATACTGTTTCAGTACCGAAACACACCGCATTCGCTTACGGATAAAACGCCGTCGGAGTTGTTCCTGAACCGAGCGCCACGCGCCAGACTTGCGATGTCGAAACCCAGTCTCGAAGCAAAAGTGCAAGATCGGCAATTAAAACACAAACAACAGCATGATGGAGCTCATTAACGCATTCGCAAGTTCGACGTCTACCAGAGAGTGAGAGTCAGAAACATAGGAATGGAGAAGTGGACACTGGGAACGGTGGTCAGAGTTTTAGGGCCACTGACATATTTGGTCAGACTGCCAGGAAACAGGAGGCGATTCGTTCATGTGGACCACATTGTCGCGAATGATGACCACCCAGCTACACCAGAAGGTTGGAGCGATGTCGCGATTGCACCTCCCATTGTCGTGACATCAGAGCCAGAGCCTGTAGTGGTCGATCCGGTCGATCCAGTAGGTCATGGAGGGCAAACAGAACAAGCACCTAAGGCACCTAACGGGTTAGGGTCACCAACACCGATTGTCCTTCAGTCGCCAGCTGCTGTCAGGCGTTCATCACGAGCTTTCAAACCTGTTGTTAAGTTGAATTAGTGATTATTCACCCAGTTACTCTCAGTATAAGCTAGCTATATTAGTCGCAGGTGGTTCTTTAGAATAGTTCTATTTTAAGGTGGAGAAATGTTGTATATTGATGTAACGGGTACTAGTTGTAAGTGTCCGTCCCTGTTTTGTACCGTTTCTGCAATACATACCAGGGGCACTTTGGGATACCGCCAACCTCATGTGTAGTTGATTACTATTCGTAATCTGTCTCCTTAAACATGCAAACTCCACAATACACAACCACAATGTTTTACATAACATGTTTTGGTACGTTTTGTAGATTTCTATAGAGAGTACTAAATTCTTATAAGAATCTATTGATTTGTGAGGATTTTTGTTAATGGTGTTTATTTAATATTAAAACTATGTCGTGGAAGTCAACGTGAACTGTTAATGCGTTGATAACTTTAACCAGGTCATATGTAGAAATTAGATGCGGATGTCTAACTACAGTTATTTTAAGAACATTATGTCACATACGCGGTCATGAGATACCTAGCTTTAAACACTGACAGACACGAACATGGTAAATAGATCGCTAAATGTGAACGTAGAGCATGAGACAGCAGAGAGCGTCAGCCAGTGGATACGCACGGAACCAGACGTATACAAGATAATGTCTATACACATATAGAATATATATATACTTTGTTGGTGTTATATACACCATTGACATATCGAGTGCCAACTCGTTAATATGACCTATGAAAAAACAGGGAGGCAACTAATGTTACGTATCATTCAATGGAAACAGTATTACGTATAATGCATTCGCCACATAAATAATCACGCAGCAACCGAATTTAGGCTGCTGGAGTTGCAAGCCCGTAAGCTTGGGGTGCGATGCTTGCGTACGCAATCCACTCCTCTGCTGAAGGAACAGACTATTTGTTTGAACAGACCAGTTGAGATTTTTCGTGAACCTGAGGATGCGGTCCAGTTGGACGCTTTTTTGTGAGCGTCAAGGAAGGGCGTATAATTTGCTTTTTCGGAGTCTCATAGGGGTGCATTTGTAGGTAGCTGGGAGCCTTAAGAGGGCAGTTGGACGTTTTCTTGCTGAGCTTTGAGGGGGTGTAAGCCCTAAGTGGGTGCAGTTTGAGTTTCTGGGAGCCTTCGGGGGGTGCAGTTTGAGTTTCTGGGAGCCTTCGGGGGGTGCAGTTAGAGTTTCTGAGAGCCTTCGGGGGGTGCAGTTAGAGTTTCTGGGAGCCTTCGGGGGGTGCAGTTAGAGTTTCTGGGAGCCTTCGGGGGGTGCAGTTAGAGTTTCTGGGAGCCTTCGGGAGGTGCAGTTAGAGTTTCTGGGAGCCTTCGCACACGCACACAGTTGCCTGTCTGAATTTTGGAGCACTTTGAAGGTAATTTGTTGTACATCGGCACAAGAAGCGGTCTAAATATGGGAGTCTGACCCTGCAACTGCATCACGCCCTTGAGGCTCGCCAAAATTCCAACTGAATTCCACCCTTGCATTCAACAAGTGTTAACATTGCCACCAAGTGGTGTGTGTGTGTGTGTGTGTGTGTGTGTGCGTGTGCGTGTGCGTGTGCGTGTGCGTGTGCGTGTGCGTGTGCGAGTGCGTGTGTGTGTGTCAATGTGTGTGTATGTATGTGTGTGTATGCGTATGCCTGGAAATAGAAATTCGCTGTGTAAGGGAATAGTCTGCCCTATTCTAAAAACATTATGCGTAATGTTTTACTTAAATGGCCCAAACTAGGTTCATCCTAACGTCCCAAACCTATGCTTCAACCTATGTGATACCTAGACTGATGCTGCTAATACTATAGGCCAGTTAAGTAAAATATTGCCAAAATATGAATCTAAACGTTATTATGAATATTGGCGATGGGATGGGTGTAAAATTAATTATTAAAATGTTGCTCATCTGAAACGTTTGCAAGAAGAATATATGTGGAAATATTTATGCTAGGTAACTAAGGTGTTGTAAGTTAAATATTCAACAACATTTTCCACAAACTACTGAAACACATATCTGGTGCTAAAATAATTGATGTTTCGGAGGAGAATATTTCCTTATACAGCGAACTTTCATTTCCAGACATGCGCATTAAGGGCCAGAACTGCAGTATTTTTCAGCGGCAGGATTTTTCAAGGTGTTGCAGGCATTTAGTGTGTTTGTTGGTCACCAGGTGGGCGTTGCGGGGATATAGTGTGTTTGTTGATCACTAGGTGGGTGTTGCTGGGACTTAGTCTATGTCTATGTCTATAATTTTATAATAATTGGCAAAAACCATACGGTCATTACGCCAATATAGGGGACGGGGGGCATATGGCATAGCCCTACAGGGAATTTTTAGAGTCGTCTGCCCAGCCTAGATTTAAAAGTATCCACCGTGGCTGCAGACACAACTGTTTCGGTTAGTCCGTTCCAGTTCCTTACTGTTCTATTAAAAAAGCTGTTAGCATAAACCTGAGTCCTTACCGGCACCTGAATAAATCGTTCACTGTGGCCACGAGTGTTGTTGATTGAGTGAACGAGGTGGCTCGGCAAAGGAAGGGCTATTTCTCCATGTACAGATTTATAGAACATTGCTAGGCGGCTGACCTCTCTGCGGTGCTCTAGGGACTCCCACTTGAGTGTTTTCATCATTAATGTTACGCTGCTTTCCCGACTGTTGTTACCCATTACAAATCTCGCTGCTCGTCGCTGTATTTTCTCAAGTTAGTTAATATTTTTTTTGTGTATGGATCCCAAGCAGCGCTCGCGTATTCGAGATTAGGGCGGACTAGTGCAAAGTAAGCCGATTGTTTAGTTTTCTCTGAGCATTTATACAGATTTCTCTTTATAAAACCTAATATACGGTTAGATTTGGCAGATAGGTGGGATATGTGAGTGTTCCATCTGAGGTCATCAGAGAACTCCACGCCTAGGTACGGGTGATGGTGTACAGTTCCCAGGCTGTCTCCATTGATGGTATACTGAGATCGGTGGATAGTTCTCTTCTTGGTGATATGCATAACTGAGCATTTATTGATATTAAAATGCATCTGCCAGGTTGCAGACCAGTCCACCAGCCTATGCAGTTCTGACAGGAGGGCTTCTACGTCATTACTGTCATTGATACACCTGTATAGAATACAATCGTCGGCAAAAAGCCGGATATTAGAGGTGATCCCCTCTCCTATATCATTGACATATAATAAAAAAAGAAGTGGGCCCAGTACAGTGCCCTGTGGTACCCCATACTCGACTGTCACTTCTTCTGACGACTCGCCATCTACTACTACATTCTGCTTTCTGTCAGTTAGCCAATTTGAAATCCAGTTGGTGACTCCATCACTGACCCCGTAATACTGGAGTTTTCTCATAAGGCGTGCATGAGGCACGGTGTCAAAGGCCTTAGAAAAGTCCAGTATTAGGAGATCAGTTTGGTGGCCGTTATCTATATTCTTTGTAATGTCTTCTGTGGCACCAATTAATTGTGTCTCACATGAATGTTTATTCCTGAACCCATGCTGGTACTCTACGATGATGTTATTAGAGTCCAGATGGTCCATTATGTTGCTGTAGATAATGTGTTCAAATAGCTTGCAGCATACTGATGTGAGGGATACTGGCCTATAGTTTGCTGCGATTGATTTGTCACCCTTCTTGAATACTGCTGATATATTAGCATGTTTCCAGTCAAGGGGGACCTCACCCGTATCGATGGATTGTTGGAATATTCTAGCCAGGCAAGGTGCAATTTGATCAGCTGTCTCCATTAAAATTTTGTTTGGGATTGTGTCAGGGCCATGCGCTTTGCCGGGCTTCAGTCTGAGTAACAGCTTGTGTACACCATGTACAGTGACTGTGATTCCCGCCATTGCGGAATATGGTGACTGAGGCATGACTGGGATGTTGACAAGATCTTCCTTTGTGAAGACAGTTTGGTACTGCTTTGACAGTATATCTGCTTTCCCCTTACTAGACGAAACCAGGTGATTATTGTGGTCTTTCAGTGATGGTATACCAACAAAGTCCTTTCTTATATTTTTGACGTATGACCAAAATTTCTTAGGGATTGACCTTTCTTCATTACACTCGACGTCAAGCATGCTATCAATATAGTTATGATACGCAGCGGTTAGCTCTGTTTTTACATGTGTCCGGAGCTTCCTGAAGACAGCCCAATCCTGATTGTTTTGTGTCTTTTTTGCTTTGTTATATAGTCTCTGTTTCTTGCGGATTAGTCTGTGGATGTGTCTTGTCATCCATGGAAGATTATTCCTAGTTGATAGTTTCTTTGTGGGAATGAATCTGTTCATGCTATCCAGTACAATTAATTTAAACATATTCCAATTCTCATTAACTGATCGCAAATTGAAATCCTCTCCAAACAAGTTTATATTAAATTCATCTAACTCTTTTTTAATGGCACCAATGTTTGCTCGTTTATATATATAAACGGTTCTGGCTTTCTTCTTGTTCATTGGTACTTTCATGTCGAGATCGGTGGTGACAATGTCATGGTCGCTAATTCCGTTGATAGTAGAGATATTTCTGAACAGGTTAGGGTTTGTGGTAAGAATCAGGTCCAGTATATTGTTGAGGCGTGTTGGTATTCTGACCACTTGAACCAATGAAAAGTCATTGCAGATATCAATCAGCTTCTGACTCATACCATTGCCATACTTGGGGTTTCTGATCACCGACTTGGTTTCCCAGTCGATGCCCGGCATATTAAAATCACCCCCCAAAACAATGTTTGCCGCTGGATATTTCGAGCTAATACGGCCTAGCGAATTCTCCAGACCAGATAGTGCATCGATAGTGGAGTTAGGTGGTCTATAATATGATCCCACTATCAGGGTCCGGCACCCGAACACCTGAATTCTTGCCCATACAGTTTCACAGTCAGAGTCAAACTCGGGCATCCCCGACGAAATCAAACAATTCTTTATGGCAACGAATACTCCTCCACCATTCCTGTCTCTGTCTTTTCGGTAGACATCGTATCCTGGATGGAATATTTCTCCATCAGACACCGATGCATCTACGTGCGACTCTGTGCCAATCACTACATCGGGACCCTCGGCCTCCACAGTACTCATAAACTGGGTGCGTTTATCTGTGCTTAGTATGCTGTTGCAGTTAATGACCATAATCTTAATTGGTTTTGATTTAGGCTTGTTGGTTGGTTTGTTCCGGTTTGTAGGTTCGGACTCAGAGTCTGCAATGTTGTCACCATTTTCAGACACTGAGTCTGACAAGTCATATGGGTTAGGGTCACTTAATATGGAGCTGTCGTTAAAAAAGGAGTTTGAGAAATTTGGTAATGAACAGTGAGTGCAGTACCAGGTCACATTAGAATGTTGTAAATGGCGATACTCTTTGGGTGATACCCCGCAACAACCAATGTGGATCCATGTGTCGCATTCGTCACAACACATAGCACGATGATTTCTGGCAACAGCCTTCTTACATACTCCATATGGATACTTAACTGGTCCGGGGTTCAACTGTATATCACCCGAGATCAGTAGTGCAAGTAACAGATAAGTGGACATTGTTCGCTGGTTCGCAGATGGATATCGTGACTGTCTGTTCACGACACGCTTGATGTACATATCAGCTCCAAACAGCAAAGCTGTCTGGATCCTCCTCTCACCCACAAACTGGAATCCAGCATTTATATTATCAGGAAGTGATGCTGATGTAAAACCATTACCATGTCGAAGACCCGCCATGAATGCGACCATCAGTATGAAAGCTGTTGTTACCCGTAGGTCCATCTTATGGTGACAAGTTTCCTGGCAATTTTCAGGTAGTTTAAAATGTGTTAACAAATAAATTAAATAAATAAATTATGCTGCTGTACGACTGTCCAGATACTCCGACATAAATAGTGAAGGCTTAAAAACAATACAAAAAATAAAAACAATATGGTGTAGATTTTAAAATGTTGAAAAATAAAATGTACTTACAATAAAATGTTCAATGCTGTTATAGGATTTCACAAAAGAAACCAGTTGCAAGCCAAGTCTCTCCCTCTCTCTTTTATTAATTAACCTACGTTATATTATGATCAACGCAATTGAAAGATTTCGCACAGGTATCAGGTTAAATGATCTATTTAAATTTCAAGTGCAGACAAGACGTCTTTATTATATAGTGCAGCTAACAAGGGATTTTTACCCAGGGCGACTCCGGGTTTTAAAAGACGTCCTGTGCGAAAAGCCTGTTAGTATAACGGTATATTGGTGCTCCTATTAGACTTGGCAATCAATTAGTTAGCAGCCTGACCTGCGCGTTTCAATATGGATGGAGCTATACGTACTATAGCCTTTGTTTACACGAAGTGTACATAACTTAAGAATACTAAATGCGGTAGAAATAAGGCTCTAGTTGCGAGTAGTTTAGTTTATTCTGAATGCAGCCTGAGTAAATAAAATTATTTTGAAAACCAGCACTATTGTTTCAGTTGACTTTGGGGGGTTTGTGTTACGCGCGCTTTCCAACTCAGTGTTTACAATTTACGCCATCTTGTTATGCCAATCAATGTCGTGACTTGTTGCTAAGGAAGCCAGTGTACTAAAACCGTATTTAGAAACTTTCGAACACAAATATCACCATGCGGCTACATCTAGATATTGTTGTAGATGTATATAATCAAGTTAAAACAAATCAAAATATGTTGATCTCGAGATTAATGCAATAGCTGTCGGAACGAACGAAAAGAAACGACCACACCTGACGCATGCGCAGATCCGACTTCCTGCGCAGATCCGACTTCACTTTAGTGTGTGTGTTGGTCACCAGGTGGGTGTTGCTGGGACCTCGGGAGACTCATCTTGCCCAGCCTTCACAGCGGTTGCCGCTCAACCTGAAAGCAAATACAGCCGCATCTACAACTGCAAGAGTACTGCGGTAATATGTTATTATTATTTCTTCAGATATAACCAATACCACTGATGGTTAGTTGGTGAACAGGTTGTCACTGATGCCTTTCTTCGGTTCAACAATTAAACTACAGATGGACAGCCAAACTGACGCCTGTAACGTGGTGGCAAAAGACATTGAACCAATGAAGCACCAACGCACCTTCTGCATTAGCCAGCACTGGCCCGGTTCAGGAGTATACAACTATATATATACCCCTTTTTCTAACACAATACGTATTTATGTGCCACAAACATCGTATGTATATATATATTATCGTTATGTTAAAAATAAATCGTCTTATTATTATTAAAACGTCTTATTATTATATTGCAGACTGAGTATTGACGATAGTGTAATGATAAGATGTGTTTTCCGGGAGAGGGCGCTGGCATTTTGACTATGTTGTGTTCTATATGGTGTTAAGTAAACATGCCATTCTTTAGTGACAATAATTATTTACGTCTGTGATGCCGGCAACAATCATAGACACAGTTGCCCTAAACACCACAAAAACTATGTCTTCACTGAAGAAATCTACTAGTGACATTAGTGTTTGAATTTAGGGATTGAATAGTGGTTGCGTTCGTGGTGGAGCTCGCAATATCACTTCGTATAATAGTTTGTTGGTTGACACGTGATCATACCAATGAGGTGTAGCCAGAGTTTTGTTTTCTCTGCAGCCCCCTGCTACAGCAGATGCAACAACAACAGCAGCAGAAACGACAACAACGACAACAACGACAACAGTAGCGGCAACGACTTCAGCGAATGAAAATACAGACGTAGAATCGACAACATCCGTTGGCTCTGCGTCAGTGATTCCTGTCTTGAATACCGCCGTCGTTGTCTTTCCTTTTCTTGCTCTGGCCTGGGTTACCTAGGCGCCGTTCTTGCTCTGGCCTGGGTTACCTAGGCGCCGTTCTTGCTCTGGTCTGAGTTACCTAGGCGCCGTTCTTGCTCTGGTCTGGGTTTCCTAGATGCCGTCAGATGACGGCACGTTTGGGGTTCTCTCGGTCGCCTGGAATATTATAATAAGGTGATGGCTTTTTGTTCCCCCGCCACGAAATAATACCTTCAACCTAACCATAACCATAACCTACAACCTAACCCTAAACGTAACCATAAACCAAGCACCTAGACTAACCATAGAATGGTATTTGTACGTGTAGTGGTAGCAGGAAGCTCTCCCTGGAATATAAATGGTCTTGCAGATTGTTATGAAATATTCATCATGTAACTTACATTGAAACAAGTAAAACAATGAAATAAAACGAAACTTTGCATTGTTGATTTGTCTACTATATTTAATCACTAGGTGAAAATTCGCATAGTGAAACTCTTTTCATCTTCTTCTACATATGCGGATCCAAGGGGGCATGGGCGGCACATGCCCCCCAGACCGTTGGAAATGTGCCTCCGTTCAAGTTATAATAAGCGGAAGTTATGCCGACGCGGCGAACAATTTCAACAGCACCCCCCACCTCCGATGTCACATTTGAGTCACGCGAGCCAGCGGAGAAGCTGAGGATACGGCGGTGCGGCTGCGAAACATTTTCTACACCAGTCAGCCGACCGGGGAGATTTGTGTGCCCCTCCTATACTACCCACTCTGTATCCGCCCTGGAAAAAATAGGCCTACGTAACACATATTACATTAATACATATTAGAAAGTATATCGACTGCATAAACATTAGAAACCGAACCCAAGTCGATCCTAACTGGTCCTACCCCTGGATATATGTATATATATATATATACATATATATATATATATATTAATTAGCAATCTTAACTTTAATGAATAATACGATTGACACTAACCATTATGTTCCCGTCGTCAGACTGGTTCTAATGATTACACATTCGACCCTATAGTGTTATGCTGCGTTCCAATGGGATCGTAAACACGACTTGGTGAACTCGAAAGTTCACGAAATGCCTGGCTTCACGACTGATAAATTTATGCAACTAGGGCAAAGTAGGCGTTACACAAAGCCTTGTTCACGATATACACGAGGTGATTGCCGTCACTAATGGGTAAGATTAACATCAGATTTTCAAAAAACAACTGAACACTTGGTAATATTGGCGATTGCACTAAATTATTTCAGTTCAACACACAAATATACTGCTAGCATTATCCTTCAAAAGTGAATAGTGAATAGGCCCTTGATGAGCGATTGTTGTGCCTGTACTGACCTACAACACGGTCACGTGCGCAGGCCTCCACACACATGAGTTTGTTGGAGACTTCTGATTGGATAGTCCCTATATTCACGACAATTTACTGTTCTCCGATAAACTGGAAACTGGCATGGTGCCTATTCATACTTCAAAGATTTGTAATCTGAATGAGAGATTGCGTGACGCTTTAAAGAACTGCGTCGAGTAAACACAGCAGAGCAGGTTTTACATCCGTGGGGTCTTTCTCTAGTGTTTGCAGATGACTCTTTAAATGACAAATCTGTAGGGTTTCTCTCCAGTGTCAGTGCGAATATGTCTCTAGGGAGGAAGGGGGCCAACATATAGACACTCCAAGAGGATGGCGATCAACGCACTAGTTGAGCAGATGTGTAAAGAAGAGGGGGTGGGATTAATAGATTTGTGGGGATACTTTGTTGGAAGGGAATATATGTACGTGAGAGATGTCCTCCATCTAAGTGGGAAATGGGTAGCAGTTTTCTCAGAGAACCAGCTGCGATCTGTTGGCAGTGGGACAGGTTGCATTTATTTAAACTAGATGCGCAGGGGGGTTCACAGAGAAGCCTGAAACTGGAGGCATATATAAAGACAGCACAAATAATTTAGCAAAGAACAGACTGGGAAACTGTTCTGAAGCTGGCTATAAATGCGTTTGTTTTAATGAAAGGAGCACAGCAAACAAAATAAGTGAACTAAACATTATGGTAGAAGATACTGTACTTCACAAAGTAGGTATAACCGAATCCTGGACCATCACTGATATATCAGATGCCGAATTGGGACTAACAGGCCATGTAATGTTTAGGAAAGATAGCATAGAAAGAAGGGGAGGTGGAGTTATTTTATATATCAAAGAATCTATCCAGAAATGAAATAAAAATAGAAAGAGAAACCTATTTCGAAGAAGGTGTTTGGTGTAACATAGTTACAGGAAACTCAACGTTACCGGTTGGGTTAGTTTATCGCAGTCCAATTGTATGCATAGAAGAGAATGAAAAAGTGCAAAACGGGAGTGAATTTTTTATTATAGGGGATTTTAACGACGGTCATATACAATGGAAATCTCTACCGAGTACGGGGAGTGAGGACCAAAAGTTTTCAGTTCTATTACAAGATAGTTTCCTTTCTCAACATGTGCTAGAGCCAACCAGGGGTAAGAATGTGTTACACATAGTTTTGTCCTCACAGACTGAATTAGTTGACAATGTGAATATATGTGAGCCACTGGGGAGTAGTAATCACAACCAGATATATTTTACCATCAAAGTAAAATCAGAAAGGAATAGTAAAAAGCAGTATAGGAGAAATTTCACAAAGGAAGGTATAAGGACACGAGGACATATTTAACAAAGATAGACTGGAATAACACACTGAAGAATAAGACAGCAACAGAATGCTGGAATGTCTTAAAGAACAAATTTGCATACCGTTTGCAACAGTTTTCAACGTGTCATTAGAAGAGGAAGATCACATGGTCGATTTTCCTGTTGAACATAACTTGATGATATGTTATGTTTTTTTGGAAGATATCACTAAGTGGGTAGACGAGGGATCACCAGTAGATATCACTAAGTGGGTAGACGAGGCATCACCAGTAGACGTCATATACTTAGATATTCAAGAAGCTTTCGACAAAGTGCCACATCAAAGATTACTGCTTAAACTAAAGGCCCATGGCATAGGAAATGGTGTAAGTAACTGGATAGAACAATGGGTGATTGACAGAAGACAATGGTAGTAGTTGATGGGGAGGCTACAAACTGGAAATCTGTTTTGAGTGAGGTACCACAGGGATCAGTACTTGGACCTATATTATTCTTGATATATATCAACGATTTGGACGATGATATAACAAGTAAGGGGTTGAAATTTGAGAATGATACAAAAGTGTTTAGACGGATCAAACGAGATGATCTTGACAGGTTGATCAAATGATCTGAAAAATGGCAAATGCTTGGAAATGTAAATGCCTCCACGCAGGACATGGGAACGAAGATGTAGAATACACAATGGGGGGTACTGTACTAAGTACTACTGCAAAAGAAAAGGATTTAGAGTTAACCATTAGTGCTGATATGAAGGTTTCAGAGCAGTGCGGAATTACCGCTTCCAAGGGAAATCAAATCCTTGGATTAATTACGTTAATAGTTAGGCCTCATTTAGAATATTGTGTACAAGCGTGGAGGCCATATCGCAAGAAGAGCATGGATATGCTAGAAAGAGTATAGAGGAGAACGGCTAAAATGATACAAAAACTGAGGGATCTTAGTTATGAAATACGCCTGAGACCAGGAGATTGAGAGGAGATCAGTTAGAAATGAATATAATATTAAATGGTTATGAAAACATTGATAGCAATATATTTTTCTCAGTTAAGAAAGATGGAAGGACAAGAGAACATGAAGTTACGTTAGTAAAGGAGCAGTGTAGATTAAATATAAGAACCTTCCCATTCTCACAAAGGACTGTCAATGAATGGAACAAATTATCTGCTGATTGTGTGGGTGGTATTAGCTTGAATATGTTTAAAAATAAAATCGACCCAAATCTCAGAAGGGCGGAATTCACGTAGATAAAAGGATTATACTATCGATAAGCCAAAGGGCTTCATTGTCCAACTGCCATCTCTGGGTGGCAATCTTGTTAAATCTTGTTAAGTCTTGTTAAATTATCGCTCGCAAGTCGGGAGGGAGGGAGGGAGGGAGGGAGGGAGAGAGGGAGGGAGGGAGGGAGAGAGGGAGGGAGGGAGGGAGGGAGGGAGGGAGGGAGGGAGGGAGGGAGGGAGGGAGGGAGGGAGGGAGGGAGGGAGGGAGGGAGGGAGGGAGGGAGGGAGGGAGGGAGAGACTAAGCAGTGGCAGCAACCCATTGAAACGGTATTGAAAACACTGTTTTTGAGAACACAGTTTATGTAACAGAACAACTGGAGTTCAGCAGAACATATCAGACACAGCGGTTCTTCAGGCCCAGATGTTGGAATTCCAGAAATCCACCCAGAGCCACCCAACAGCCGTATTCTGGTTGACCTTTCTGGAGATATCCGACATACTACATCGATATCATCTACCAGCAGAGGGAAGGGAACTGGACGGGGCAATCAGCAAGGATGTTTCTCTTTCTCACAGCAGATGGGCACTACAAGTACGGTCAGCAGTCTATGCCGCGGTACTTATCTGAGATGAAGAAGCTGTCTAAAAATGCCTCAGTACACAATGCCATGATGAATGGAGCATTTGTTGGACGGAGATGTGACGGCCATTACAATGGCGTCTCTCCTGACGTGCTCCTAGAGCAAACCAACAATGCAGATGCTAAGGAAGAGAGTGGCCTAAACGGCATCACCCTAAACGTTGCTGTTCGGACCAAGTGGGTTTTACACAAAGTCTGTCACTGCCGCTGTGTCGGCCCAACTTAAGTCGATGCTGCATCTGAACTCCGCCATTCCTCACCATGAATGTGGTCAAACGCGTGTGGCAGGGGATGCAGAAATGGTCCTTAATGTTGTGACAGTCGTAGAAACCAACCCGTTCACGACAACCCACACCGGTCTTATCAATATATCAACCGGACAACGCGCAGTGCAAGAAATCGAGGGTCACCTGACCAATGTGAAAGAATTTGGTGGCGGTTTCAAGGAAGAAACCAAGAGCGTGTTTTTTACGCAGGGATCAGTTACAGATGTGTCTGACCTGGAGTCAACTCAACAGGAGGGAGGCACCAGGTAATTCTTCACTTCACACTGTGTATATATATACAGTATATATATATACGGAATGATTATCCACGCCAATGACACAGACGTCATTGTTATGTGCGCCTACTGAGCTTGCACGCTGTTGAAAGCTCTGCCAGAATTGTGGGTTCGAACTGCTTCAGAAAGCTATTTACCGATCCACGTGCTGTTCTTGGACCCACGCAATGCCATGCACTTTCCTTCCTGTCGAGACACAACCAGCTATCCATATTTCACTAGCAAGAAGGTGTGGATGAACCGCAGCAAAGCAACGGACATATCTGCACTTAAGAACTTTGCCGCTCATATAACAGCAGACGTTATCAACCAGGCAAAGGACCTTACGATCGCTGTGTACAGCAACAAATTCGTTCGAATGATCGGATCTTTAACAAGATTGCCACCCAGAGAATTAACTCTAGGTGGCAGGTGGACAAGGAAGCCCTTTGGTTTATCGAGAGTCCGACCCTTTTATCTATGTGTATCCCGCCCTTCTGAGGTATGTGTCGATTTTATTTTTACATTTACGTTACAATTTTTTTCATTTACAGTCCTTTGTGAACATGAGAACTTTCTTATATCTAATCTACACTGCTCATTTGATAATGTAACTTAATGTCCTCTAGTCCTTCTATCTTTCTTAACTGAGAACAAATATATTTCTATCAATATTTTCATAACCATTCATTATTTTAAACACTTCTATCTGATCTCCTCTCAATCTCCTGGTCTCTAGTGTTGTTAAGCCGTATTTTTAAGGCGTATTTCGTAACTGAGATCCATCAGTTTTGGTATCATTTTAGTTGCTCTCCTCTGCACTCTTTCTAGCATATCTATGTCCTTCCTGCGATAAGGCCTCCACGCTTGAATACAATATTCTAAATGAGGCCTATCTATTGTTTTGTACAGCGGTATTATTAGCTCTTTTTCCTTATATCTTATGTTTCGCCTAATTAATCCAAGGATTTGATTTCCTTTTGAAGCTGCAATTCCGCACTGCTCTAAAACCTTCATATCAGCACTAATGGTTAACCTCAAGTCCTTTTCCTTTACAGTAGTACTGTACCCCGCATTGTATATTCTACTTCTTCGTTCCCATGTCCTGTGTGGAGGCATTTACATTTCCCAAAATTGAACAGCATTTGCCACTTTTCAAACCATTTGATCAACTTGTCAAGATCATCTTGTAAATGTTTTCTATCTCCATCACTTTTAATCCTTCTAAACATTGTTGTATTATCCGCAATTTTCAACACCTTGCTTGTTATTTCATCACACAAATCGTTGATATATATTAAGAATAATATATGTCCTAATACTGATCCCTGTTGTACCCCACTCAATACCGATTTCCAGTTTGAAGCCTCCCCATCAACTACTACACGTTGTCTTCTGTCAATCAGCCATTTTTCTATCCAGTTTATTATACCATTTCCTATGCCATGAGCCTTTAGATTAAGCAGTAATCTTTGATGTGTTACTTTGTCGAAAGCTTTTGGAAAATGTAAGTAGACGATATCTACTGGTGATCCCTCATCTACCCACTTAGTGATGTCTTCCAAAAAACATAACATATTTGTTAAGCAAGACCTCGCTTTAAAAAAACCATGTTGAGATGGGTTTATCAAGTTTTGTTTAACAAGAAAATAATCCACCATGTGATCTTTAATTAGTCTTTCTAATAATTTGTAAATCACTGATGTTAAACTCACTGTTCTATAGTTCTCTGACTTGTTTCTCGAACCTTTTTTAAATAACGGTATAATGTTTGCCTCTTACCATTCTAAAGGAACCACTCCCTCTTCTAATGAAAAATTGAAAACTGTTGCAAGCGGTACGCTAATTTGTTTTACAATTTTCAATAGTAGTTTGGGCGGAATCCCATCCACTCCAGGTGATTTATTATCCTTCATAGCCCTTATTTTCTTAGCTACCATTTCCGGGGTTACAATTAATTGTCGTAAATAGCCTGAATCTGCCCCCTTGAACTTAGCCTCTGGTACTGACAGTGAAGTAATATCTTCTCTGGTAAACACTGAACTAAAGTACTCATTCAGGTCTTCTACCAATAAGAATCCCTCTGATATTATATTTCCAGCACTATCTTCTAGAGAACCGACCTTATCTTGAACTTTCTGTTTGCTTCGAACATACGCATAAAAACTCTTGCTGTCATGTTTTCTATTACTAGCTAATTGTTGTTCATAGCTTCTCTTTCAATTTCTAATTTCAGCTGTAGCTTGGTTAAGTGCTTCTTTATAACTGTTGTAGTCTTCATCATTTCCAGTACGTCTATATGAATTCCACATCATTTGTTTATACTAAATTTTTCTAATGGTTTCTTTCGATCAGTGTTTCTTTTTGGACCGTTTCCCTTGTTTTTGAAGGGTACAAATTTATCGACTATGCACTTAATTTCACTCTTTAATATATTCTAGCATTCTGTAGCTGTCTTATTTTTCAGTGTGTTATTCCAGTCTATCTTTGCTAAATATTTCCTCATGTCCTTATACCCTCCTTTGTGGAAATTTCTCCTATCCTGCTTTTTACTATTCCTTTCTGATTTTACTTTGATGGTAAAATGTACCTGGTTGTGATCACTACTCCCCAGTGGCTCACATATTTTGACATTGTCAACTAATTCATTCTGTGAGGACAAAACTATGTCTAACACATTTTCACCCCTGGTTGGTTCTAGCACATGTTGAGAAAGGAAAGTATCTTGAACTATAACTAAAAACTTGTGTTCCTCACTCCCCATACTCTGTAGAGATTGCCATTTTATATGCCCATGGTTAAAATCCCCCATAATAATACGGTCCAGTTTGCTTACTTCCCTGATAGCGTTTTGTATTTTGTCATTTTCTTCTATGCTTATGTTTGGACTTCGATAAACTAACCCAACTGTTAACGTTAAGTTTCCTGTAACTATGTTACACCAACCAGCCTCTTCGCAATCTGCTTCTCTTTCTAATTATATTTCATAAACCTGGATAGATTCTTTAATATATAAAATAACTCCACCTCCCTTTCTTCCTATTCTATGTTTCCTACACATTACATAACCTGTCAGTCCCAATTTGGCATCTGATATATCGGTTGTGGTCCAGGATTCGGTTATACCTATTATGTGAGGGTCAATATCTTCTACCATAATGTTTAATTCATTTCTTTTGTTTACTATTCTTCTTGCATTTAAACAAACACATTTATATCCAGCTTCAGAAGAGTTTTCCACACTGTTCTTTGCTGATTTATATGTGCTGTCTTTATCTATGCCTCTCATCTACCATGTTGGTCAATATTGTAACCCAAGTACACAACTTCATGTGCCAGAAATATGCACTATCCTCTCTTGAGCCTCAACCCTGCTTCGTCTAATCTTCCCAAGATCAAATCAAGCGTTTAATGGTGTTGCGCCTTTGTCGCACTAGTCAAGATGATGTCATCCAGGTACACAGCGACTCGCGGTATACCCTGCAAGATGTTTTCTATTGTCCGCTTGACAATACAAATACGTGGTGAGAATAGACGTGACTCAGGTGGTCCAGCTTGCTGAATTGTTTACCACCTGTTAGCTTCTCACGCAGGTCATCCTGCGTTGGAATTAGGTACTGTTCAAGATGTGACACTCTATTCGCCGTCAGTTTTTAGTCTCTACACACCCGGACCTTGCCATCAGTTTTGAGGACTGGGACTATCAGAATAGCCCAATCGGATTAACGCAATGGCTCAATCACGTTCGTCTGCACCAACATGTCCAGTTCCTCCTCCACCTTCTGCTTCAACGCATAAGGAACTGACCTCGGTTTGAAAAACACTTTGTTGGTTGGTTGCTCTCAACGTAGATCTTCGCAGTGAACCCCTTCAGCATACCTAGTCCTTCCCCGAAAACTTCGGTGTGTTTATCCAACACCCCTGACAAAGGTGCTCTCGTGCTGCATACTTTATATGCTCTAGACACTGTAGACCCATCAATGCAGCCTTGTCTCAGCCTCTTGTGGATGATCAACGGCAAGTGATGTACCTGTTAATCTTCAGATTGCACCGTCACCAATACAAGCTCTGGCAGCAATGACACATCTGCTGCTGTGTCTAGCTGCATGTCAAACTTGGTGTCGTCAATGCACACGGGCACCCTGGTGCAACGCTGTGCCTCAAACGTACATGCCTGCGGAGCATGTTTGCCACAACAACGCCAGCATTATTGTCCTAATGCCTGTTGATGCTGCTTCCCGTTTCTGTTAACCTGTGTAGGGTACTTCCCTGTAGTAGCCTGTGTAGGGTAGTACTTCCCCTCACTCGGTTTTGTGGCATACTTCACGCGATAGACGATTACTGGTTGTTGTGCCGACAGTGGCGCAACATGGCGAATCTCACACGATTGACGCTCCCTGTATCGACAGTGGCGCAGCCTGGAATGAAATTGCCTTGCATGACCCTTGACTAGTGTCAAGTTCTCAGCAATTTCCACAGCTTTTTTGAACGTTAACTTCGTCATGTAGCTCAGTTTTTCTTGTACAAATGCATGACTACGGTTTAAGCTTGTGACGAACCTGTCTCTCAACCAACGATTAAAGTCCGGGATATTTGCATGTACAGTTAACTTCTTTGTCGCCAAGCTGTACTCGGCGATACTTTCACCCTCCTTTTGAACCTTCATCCAAAATGTGAATGATTCAGCCATTTCGTTGGGCACCGGTTCAAAGTGGTCGTACAGTTTTTGTAAGAGTTGCTCTAAGGTTTTTGTAGCTGGTTTTCACGGACTAAACAGATCAGACAGCACTTGATAAATGTCCCTTCCCACTTTGGTGAGAAATATTGCTTTACGTCGTTCCGCGTTATCCACAGCAATGTTATTTGTTATATGTTAAGAACAAATGCAACCTTTCTTCGTAACGTGCAACTGTCTCTATGTTAGGGTCGAATTTACCTAACGTCTCAATGAGTCCTTTCTTCATAACACGCAACTGTCTCTATGTTAGGGTCAAATTTACCTAACGTCTCAATGAGTCCTTTCTTCGTAACACGCAATTGTCTCTATGTTAGGGTCGAATTTACCTAACGTCCCAATGAGTCCTTTCTTCGTAACACGCAATTGTCTCTATGTTAGGGTCGAATTTACCTAACGTCCCAATGAGTCCTTTCTTCGTAACACGCAATTGTCTCTATGTTAGGGTCGAATTTACCTAACGTCTCAATGAGTCCTTTCTTCGTAACACGCAACTGTCTCTATGTTAGGGTCGAATTTACCTAACGTCCCAATGAGTCCTTTCTTCGTAACACGCCACTGTCTCTATGTTAGGGTCGAATTTACCTAACGTCCCAATGAGTCCTTTCTTCGTAACACGCAATTGTCTCTCTGTTAGGGTCGAATTTACCTAACGTCCCAATGAGTCCTTTCTTCGTAACACGCAATTGTCTCTATGTTAGGGTCGAATTTACCTAACGTCCCAATAAGTCCTTTCTTCGTAACACGCCACTGTCTCTATGTTAGGGTCGAATTTACCTAACGTCCCAATGAGTCCTTTCTTCGTAACACGCAATTGTCTCTATGTTAGGGTCGAATTTACCTAACGTCCCAATGAGTCCTTTCTTCGTAACACGCAATTGTCTCTATGTTAGGGTCGAATTTACCTAACGTCCCAATGAGTCCTTTCTTCGTAACACGCAATTGTCTCTATGTTAGGGTCGAATTTACCTAACGTCTCAATGAGTCCTTTCTTCGTAACACGCAACTGTCTCTATGTTAGGGTCGAATTTACCTAACGTCCCAATGAGTCCTTTCTTCGTAACACGCAACTGTCTCTATGTTAGGGTCGAATTTACCTAACGTCCCAATGAGTCCTTTCTTCGTAACACGCAACTGTCTCTATGTTAGGGTCGAATTTACCTAACGTCCCAATGAGTCCTTTCTTCGTAACACGCAACTGTCTCTATGTTAGGGTCGAATTTACCTAACGTCCCAATGAGTCCTTTCTTCGTAACACGCAACTGTCTCTATGTTAGGGTCGAATTTACCTAACGTCCCAATGAGTCTTTTTTCGTAACACGCAACTGTCTCTATGTTAGGGTCGAATTTACCTAACGTCCCAATGAGTCCTTTCTTCGTAACACGCAACTGTCTCTATGTTAGGGTCGAATTTACCTAACGTCTCAATGAGTCCTTTCTTCGTAACACGCAACTGTCTCTATGTTAGGGTCGAATTTACCTAACGTCTCAATGAGTCCTTTCTTCGTAACACGCAACTGTCTCTATGTTAGGGTCGAATTTACCTAACGTCCCAATGAGTCCTTTTTTCGTAACACGCAACTGTCTCTATGTTAGGGTCGAATTTACCTAACGTCCCAATGAGTCCTTTCTTCGTAACACGCAACTGTCTCTATGTTAGGGTCGAATTTACCTAACGTCTCAGTGAGTCCTGCCGTCTTGTTGGCTTGACGCTTACGTCAACTAAATCACCGCGCCAACTCAACCACACAAAATTGTCTTTTACCCACTTAAATGTCACTATTACTTACTGACAGGGTATGCACTACGCTGTTGCGATATGTAGGTGATGTTGACAAGCAACCAATGTCACTATTATTTATTGACAGGGTCTACATTGCACTGTTGCGATGTAGGTGATCTTGACAAGCAACCAATGTCACTATTACTTACTGATAGGGTCTACACTACACTGTTGCGATGTAGGTGAAGTCGACAAGCAACCAATGTCACTATTACTTACTGACAGGGTTTACACTGCACTGTTGCGATGTAGGTGATGTTGACAAGCAACCAGTGTCACTATTACTTACTGACAGGGTCTACACTGCACTGTTGCGATGTAGGTGATGTTGACAAGCAACCAATGTCAGTAATTACTTACTGACATGGTCTACACTGCACTGTTGCGATGTAGGTGATGTTGACAAGCAACCAATGTCACTATTATTTACTGACAGGGTCTACACTACACTGTTGCGATGTAGGTGATGTTGACAAGCAACCAATGTCACTATTACTTACTGACAGGGTCTACACTGCACTGTTGCGATGTAGGTGATGTTGACAAGCAACCAATGTCACTATTACTTACTGACAGGGTCTACATTACATTGTTGCGATATGGGTGATGTCGACAAGCAATCAACAGTAAAGAGCATAGTTAAGGATATTTGCTCGTTATTTTGGTTAATGATATACCTAAAATGAGTTCCAGTAATAGTGATGGCGTGCATGGGTATTCGAGGACAAAAGGAAGAATGTGAAGGAGTGGAAACGTATGAAAGCTAAGTTGAAGCGCAACCGTGGAGCCGGGTACGTTAGCTGTAAGACCTGTTAGCTGTTGCGTGTCTTGCTTGTGGCTGTGCTGTATGGTAACCTAACAAAAGAGAAAATAAAGGTTATTTTTGATAGCTGTTGGGCTATTGGCGATTACAACAACAAAATGCTTATCTTGCAAAGCTTATGGAAAGTGAAGACATGAAACGAAGCCGTATACAAAGTCGCACAAGTAGAACCCTATGCCAAATAAAATATGACAACACCGCGTATAGTGTGTGGCCCAGAATTGTTGATAGTGTAAATGGAATAACAGAAAAGAGTGTCAGAACTGTTCTAGCAAAGCAGACAGTGAGACAGACAGAGTGGCACAAACGAATCTGACCAACGCGGTAAGGCACCTGTGTCATGAAATCCAGACCAAGAATGCAGACAGCACGTAACCATAGTGCTAGTTTACTAAGGGTCTCTAGCCATTACAGCCGAACCAAACGTCCACACAGAAAATACCTTCCCAAGGGCCTTAACATTAGTATGCTACACAACATGTGCATTGAGTGGATGCAAGCAAATCATGCTGGCAGAACCAATGAGGAGACTGTACTATCGATATGCTTTTAATTCAGATTTTAATTTGGGATTTGAACTCCCTAAGAGTGACACATGCAATTATCGCGACAAAGTAAAAATGAAGTTTAGCAATTTGAGAGAGGAAACGGACAGTAAAGTTAGATGAGTAATTAAAACCTGAAATAACAAACTATAAACTGTATATTAGTACACAGGAAAAAGTTTTAGTAAAGACCACCTTGAATCTAAGCCTAACTTGAATACCTCGTAAGACGCGGTGTGTCACTGTGTGTTAACAAATATACCTAACTATAACCTAAACAATCTGGTGTAAATTGTACACAGAAACGTATATATTTTTAAAGACTATATAACAACTATTTTGAATATAAATAACATCTGATATGGCACCTTGCAACCGGCAATTCAGGTCAAAATGAAACTTAGTTTGCAACGACTGCCAGAGCTGGCTATCCAAAATCATGGGCAGAGACCAAAGAAGACGAATTCACTTTTCGGTGTATGGGGTGTTTGAGGGTGGAAAGTCTGATGAAGGAGGTGTGTAAGTTGACGGACATAGTGAAGGAAATGGAGGCGAGACTCAACATGGAAATAGATGGAACAGATAGAGTTGGGGATATTACGACACAGAAGTATAACTATTGCAGATACGGCCTCTACTCTGTGCGTTCCATGACCTGGCTCGGACCAGAGATTCTGGAGAGGTTGCTGATCTCCACAAGATGTCTGGGGGTGAAGAGAATATGCAAGTCTCATCGGTGGAGATGGAGATGACCGCCAATCATTACGCGCAGCTCTAGAGTCGTGCAGGATGTTTGCTCAACATCTCGAGTGGTCAACTAGCTCAACCAAACGTCAATATTGACAGGGTCGTGGAGATCGGGGCTGAACAACTGATCCTGTTCGAGGCGTTATGGCCAGAAGGCTTTTACAGCTCACTCTTGAAACAAGTGGAAACCTTCGCCGCAAAGAAAAAACGTCTCACAGTTATGGAACATGCTGTCATCGACCAAGAGGCAATCTACGCTCGTGTGATCGGCCTTCTATTGAATGAGCGCGACCTCGACCTGCAACAAGTGCGGAGCTGACCGCTTATCCGCCATCGATGTCCCATGCCGATGGCCGGATGCGGGTCGCTACCGGAAAGTCCAAGCTGAAGAAGATTATCCAGTGTCACAACGCTTAACCATGCGCCTTACAGCTATGGTGGTTGATGTGTCGGCTGGTCTATGGACAGTTGACTGGCCAGCTCACGGAACCGTTGACACGTTCATACCGGGCTTCATGGTTTGGCTCTAAGCGCGGGTGTTTGATGTCCACCTGTGTTTCGACCGATATCCCGACTAGTCTTCCAAGAATAACACTAGGTCTGCTCGAGCAACCGCTACCCGCGTCCACCACCTCCCGCTAAAACCTCTACTGCTTGCTCGGGATGCAGTGCTCAAGAACGCCGTCAACAAAGCACGATTAAACGCACTCATTTACGAGCAGATCCTAAGTGACGAGAAGTTCCTACATAATTTGACGCAAGTCCTCAAGTTGGTGGTTACTCTGAACAAGGCAGTACCCACCCAAGTATCTAAGGGACGCAAAACGCCTCGTCCAGTTCTTGCGTCTACACACGAAGAAGCGGACATAGTCATTACTCAACAAGCCATCCACCTTGCAAAAGAAAACCCAGAATCACGAGTTCGTGTGGTGTGTGATGACACCGACATGTTTGCTTTACAGCTCTTCTTCTACTCGAGCGAGAAGCCCCAGTCCTCCCTAACGATGCATTCACCAAGCCACGGTCGTCCTTGCATTGACGTGAAAGAAACCGTTCGTAAACATGCTATGATCGTACCCGAAATCTCGGCATTCTACGCTCTAACTGGTTGAGATTCAGTTGCGGCGACGTACGGATTTGACAAGATAATATTATGGTCAAAGTCACATGGAAGATGGAACACCCTACGCTCCCGAGCACGTCCTAAAGTTGGTCAGGTGTGGCTGCGAATCAGAGCGAGCATGTAGAGGTGGGACCTGTGGCTGCATGGGGCGCCAACTTCCCTGCACGATGTTCTGCACCTGTGGTGGTGGTCCTGCCTGCTCAAATCCCTTCAACACCAAGGAGCGTGTAACGGATGACATTAATGACACCGGCGATGCAGATAATCAAAACAATGCCGATGAAGAGAATGACTAGTTCCTGGAAATCAGTTGCTTGTTCCTGTGACGAATTTCCGAGCTGTGCCTTGGGTTAGATTTAGCATTAGTAAACGTAAGAAACACGTACCTGCTCTTGTCTTGTAATGTTGGGTGTGATGAAGTTACCAGTTGCTGTCACCCGTCAGAGTTTTGATCTATGTACTCACATACAAATTGAGTTCACGTTCAAATATATGATAACCAGTGTGGATGATAATAAATGATTAATGACATGGATGATTTCACGAAACACAGGTATTGTTTATTTTACATGCATGCTGCTTTCAATCAATATCGAATTCATATGGCTTAAATATCTATTAGCATGCACTATTTTATCCATCTGAACCAATTCATACAGAAAACACCTAAAATTGCGACCGATTGTAGGCGTTTTAAAGGTGATTTTGGTGGTCATCTTGGATTTACGTCATCAAGATGGGCGCCAAATGGTACAATTACTTCAGAATTGGGACCCTCGCCCTCGAAGACAAAGCTAGAGAAACCAACGTCATCATTCTACTGTTGTTAGAACTGAAATTATCACGAAAATCTAGATTTTGATCCTGCGCAGCAGCCATCTTGGATTAAAAAAAAAAGCCAAGCGGGAGGCAAGTGGCCACCCAGCCAAAATTTCATCTAAACACTAAGAACTAACGAAAAATGCAAAAAATGATTGTAAACAACATTGCAAGGTTCCCGGACCATCAGACTACCGGACCACCGGACTACCGGACCACCGGACTACGTACAGAACAGTCAAAATCAATACTCTCAATATCACCACAATATTTTCTGCTGCAAATAATTGTTCATATTATTGTATTTCTGGTTATTCTACATCTACTAACAACGTCTGTGATAATGAACTCTTGAGGAATTCATTGTTTAGTTATCACATAAATAAAAGTGTCGTCCGCCGGGGCCGTTTTATCCATTCCAAAGGGTACACAGTAGACAGAATACTTCAACTATTATATATATGGCAAATTATATGTAATACACTATCAATTGTATGGTTTGTTATACGTAGGATAAAATGGCTCCGCATAGCGCTTCATCGGACCGCTGAGGGGGCGTTTTACCTCACTCGTGACATCAGACTGATTGCCCCGACTTGGATGAAATTGGGCATACTAACGGTAACTTTTTAAAAGTTCATACCCTCCACCAGGGAATAGTAATCCATAGGCGTCGGAACCGGGGGGTTTGGAGCCCCCCAATATATTTGAGGTGGGTGGCTGGAGATAGGATTAGCTCGGCAACATTTAGGGAAAGGATGTATTATTGGATGGATTTTGATGTCTTTGGTGAGCCTGAAGGTGTTTTGTGGCGAGCCTGGGGTGGTGGTGCAAATTTAGGTTGTCGGTCAGCTTCAAAACGTATGCACCCCCACTCTTGTTCCGATGCCATATTCGACAGTGCGGAAGTGTGCAGTGAGAGGGTAGGCAAAAAAGAGAATATCGTTGCGAAATTATTTGAACAGCATCCCCCCCCCCGGTCTTCCGCTGTCATGTCTGGCCAAATCGACAACTACAACGGAGTGCTGAACTGAAGCTCTGGGATCAGCCCCTGAGTATTAACTTGGTTCGTTCGACACCAGTGTAATCAATTGTGTTTCAATATATTATAGGTTGTATTTCATTTATACATTTCGTGATGGTTTACGAAGTTACTGCATTCATCTTGGACGAGCGGGGAATAAAATCGATATATCGACTTTTCCGACAACTAAACTTTGCCGCGTGTGGAATGGCATATTGTGTGTGATCTAAACGAAAGACGTATGAGTTGCATCTGATAGGTATCGGCGACAGCACCTTATGGCAGAGATATATGTGGCGGCCATCTTAAATGGACGGCTTTCTTACCCACATTCGCCTATGTCACATTAGTTTTATATTTTGCTCAACGTAAACGATGTCTGTGCAATTAAAGAGTGTTTTTCGAATAGACAGGCATACGCCCCAATAGCATAACACAGGCTCTGTGAGTAGATTGCCTACTAATACCCAGGTGGCGCTGCTGTTTGCGCATCTGCACGACACGTTTCTCATAAGTCAACGCTCTTTGTTAAAAGGGAAATGAAACGCTTGAGCAACCATGACCCAAACATAAGAAAATACCATTACAGTACATGTCACCATGATTTGACGAGAACAGCGCCACGGTATATTTTATATATTTTGGCCATTATCAGCAGTGGGAGGCATCATTACTGTCCAGCGGCCAGTGGTTTCAGTCGCGAAATGTCAGGCACCGCTGCATGGGACGCCAACTTCCCTGCACGATGGTGGTCCTGCCTGCTAAAATCCAATAGGCGACGCAGCATAGCTCCCAGAAAAACCGACGTATCGCATGCAAAACACAACAATAGAAAACTGAATCACTTAATGGCTACTGGATGTACTATAAATGACAGGAACAACTTTTCGGCGGCATTCTTTGCAAGAGTCTGCGGTTATCACTTTTAAACGCGGATTGCAAGAATAAATACAAACGTGACAAGCATGGAAAGACGGTAAACTTCAAAACATATATATCATGATTCTTTTTGAGAGATACAGGTTCATCTTTGGTCTATTTGTTTGCATCTGTGAAGTAATGTTCGGCTAATATCTTTTCTTTTATCTCCCATCCCGTTTTTACTTGCTAAATCATAGTCACCTTTTCACCATTTGAATTTCAAACGCATAAACAACCCATGTGTTGTACCGTACAGGACTACATTGTATAATGTTGTAGCGTACATGGACTACCTTGTATGATGTTGTAGCGTACATGGACTACCTTGTATAATGTTGTAGCGTACATGGACTATATTGTATAATGTTGTAGCGTACATGGACTACCTTGTATGATGTTGTAGCGTACATGGACTACCTTGTATAATGTTGTAGCGTACATGGACTACCTTGTATAATGTTATAGCGTACATAGACTACCTTGTATAATGTTGTAGCGTACATGGACTTCCTTGTATAATGTTGTAGCGTACATGGACTACCTTGTATAATGTTGTAGCGTACATATACTACCTTGTATAATGTTGTAGCGTACATGGACTACCTTGTATAATGTTGTAGCGTACATGGACTGCCTTGTATAATGTTGTAGCATACATGGACTACCTTGTATAATGTTGTAGCGTACACGGACTACCTTGTATAATGTTGTAGCGTACGTAGACTACCTTGTATAATGTTGTAGCGTACGTAGACTACCTTGTATAATGTTGTAGCGTACATGGACTACCTTGTATAATGAGGCTCCATATTTATGTTTAGTTTAGAAATGTCTATTTATGAAATAAATCGAAAACAAGTTGAAAATGTCCATTGAATAGGTAAGCGTGATTCAGATGTATAAAACGGCTGTGTTTCATTTCCCCGTTAAGGTCAAAGATGACTGAAGCCATTAATGAAAATAGAACGGTGTGTCGTATAAAGGGCAGACATAAATTCTTGCCTTCTGGTATTGACAGTGTGGTGGGTGATGATGAAACAGCGCAACTTTCTCCGGTAAATATAATCACCTCTACAATAGTGTGTCATACGATGTTGATGACATGATTGCTATAAGTGCGGACATTAACAAGCAGATGAAAGAAAATAGTACATATAATATATCAGTTGATGAGGTTATGGAAGGTGTTCAGTGACTGAAGCTGTTGTATATGTTTACTAAACAAAAACATCAAGTGAGATGGGGCTCTAGTCTCTCATCCCAGTTTACCGCCTGTAACGGAGTCAAACAGGGAGCAATCCTTTCTCCTATTCTTTTCTCCATATATACGGATGGATTGTTTGAACAGTTAGAAAAGAGTGCTGTTGGATGCCACATGGCAACCACTGTACGGGTGATATTGTATACGCAGACGACCTCACTTTGCTAAAACCCACAAGATCCGGTCTAAAAGTTTTAATTGTGATTTGCAAAAAATATGCAGATGAATACAATGTAAATTTTAACGGTTCTAACAGCAGATATCTGATTTTTAGAGGTCATAGCTGTAAACCTGATAACCTGTGGTTTTCAATGGCACCGTGTTGTATAGTGTCCGGGATGAAATACACATGGGCTATCAAATATCCGTTGTTAATAGTGTAAAGAATAGTTCGTGTGCTACTCCAGTCGCTAACCCCCTATCCCCACCTATTCCCCGATGTATCTGTTTTATGAATATGTCCATGCAGCCCTTTCTCTGTTTGTATTGAATTTACACCAACTATTGTGTAGGTTGGTAATGGGCAATCCTATTTTTTAACACAGGGATTGCCACTGTGCACATAGAGTATATACAATAGTCACATCTTGTGCACAGCCGGGTACATCCAGATTACTGATTGATGTACCACATATGTTATGTACGACAATTCTGTGTACATATATAATATTTATAATTCTTCAATTTTGCTAGTCATTTATATAAAAAAAACTTGATTTATGTTATATTAAACGGATAGTTTAGTCACCGATGCCACTGCTAAATTTTTAAGAGGGTTTAATACGTTCATGGCCGATTTTGATCATATTAAGACGACTGTAAAGTGCAATTTATTTCAACAATATTGCTGCTCTTATTATGGAACTCTACTATGGGATCCAGAGTAAGAATGTTGGCAATATATGCGAAAAGCACTAAGGAAGTTGTGGGGACTGGTACCGCTTACCCACGGTGGTATTATATCATTGTTATAGGATAGATTACCATTATTGGTCATGTTAAAACAAAGGTTCACAACATTTATTAATAAAGCCATGAACCACAATTTACCGATTATAAGCAGTGTTGCCAAGATATCTACTGAACATCCATGGTCAAACAGTAGCAAATTACCGTCACATCCTAAATGAATGTAACACAATTGATGGTGTGTCTGCATGTGATATTCGTCGTGTGTGGCAGGCTGGTGTATCAAACGAAATAATATCTAACATGGAATGCTAGAAATCAAAGATGGTTTTAAGACATGCAATATTTTAAACGATGATGATGTCAGCCGTATTATTACAGAAATCACTGCATTTTAAAGAATGTACAATTGCAATTTTGAATGTGCGAAAATAAATTTTATTATAACGGTAGTCTTCCTGTTGGGTTTTAAAAACATAGTACATAAAAAATGGTGATATTTCAAATACATTTTTTGGGAGAAATGAGTGCACTAGGTTAAGCATACTAGAAGGTCGAGTGCTAGAATGTATTGGCAGTGAAATGACGCTTTGACATTTTGTCATTTTTATACGACACAACATAATTATATATATATATATATATATATATATATATATATATATATATATATATATATATATATATATATATACGTGATGGGTGTATATGTAGTTAAATCAGCCAGACAAACCAAAACTGTAAATATGAACCAACAACACAATATTTGCAAACGACAAAAAATAGTTTTTATTGAAAGCATACACCAAGAACCGACAATCTCATCAAAACAATATATTGTTGACTGATTATTTGTTTGTTTTCGGAAATCCTATACAACTAATAGCAATCCACCAATAATACCAACTGTTTGCTAAGCGTATTTTCGAAACGCACATACAACGAGAATATACTATATAGCTACAAGCAGCAAGTAGCATTGCTCTTTGTCGATTTATGTGACTACCAAAGGAACCCAGTTACGCAAAACATCGTTATTGTTACTTGTTGTTAAACACCGCATGCCAAACATAATATAGTGAACTATACGCTATACTACTAACAGACTAACATCGCCATACATGTTTGAAATGTAATTCCTGTTTTCATATTCGGCTAAGCATCTGGTAAAATTTCGAAATGCTTTGTAATACACAAGTACCTCTCAAAATACTTGGACACAATTATTGCATTGTTTGCAGTTGTCCAGGTCACATTATTAACAGCCAGTATAACAGCAGCAGAAACACACCGTACCCACCCAAAACTAAATGAAGTGCACAGAAAAGAGACACGTAACATTCAATGTGTCTACCATTACGCGGTCAGTAGTTGGACGTTGTTAGTCTTACGTTGCGCTGCCACCTAGTTGTTATATGACTACGACTTGACGTAACAGTCGCTGTAACTCTCTGACGGTGGCTAGGCCAAGACGTGGACGCGACTGTAGGCACTCTCAGGCTGAGGGTCCGCCCACTCGAGGTGAGGACAAGACGGGGACCCGGCAGTTCCCGCGGCAACCACCTGTAGAACGACACACGCACCAGTGAATACCGTTCTTCTTATTATTCTGTTCTCAAATCATATGACCATAATTATAACCTCAGTGGTTGTAAATGTGAGTGCGTGCTTGCGTGCGTGCGTACGTACGTGAATATGTATCTGTATGATTCCTCTCCCACCTGCCGAATGGGTCTTTTGCTTAGGATGGCAGTGTTGCTAACTGCGGTTCAATGTGTTCTAGCACCATAAATAATACCGGAACGTCTATTTCGGGAGCAGCAGCGACGAGAGAGAAAGAGAGAGAGAGAGAGAGGGGGGGGGGGGGGGGGGGGGGGGGCGGAGATATATATTGAGACAGAGAAAGAAAGACAGATCAGGTAAAATCAGGTGAGTGTACGAGACGATTTCTATTAGGAAACGCCTCCACACAGTTAACCGAACCAACGGAGTTAAGCTTGATTCAATCAACAGTTAAACTGATGACGATTGCAGACCATAATTTATCTTACTCAAAAACATTGCATTGGAACTGGAACAATCAGGTGCAGAACTTTATCTGGTGATCAATGTAATGCCTACCGTGACGTCATGCTTCAGGTTGTTCAGACCCTTCTTCTTCTCTGGAATGCCGTTGGTGTTTGCCAGCAGGATGTTATAGTCGGAGTGGTCTTCGTTAGCCACGTCTTTTATGGCGAGTAACATCTGCAAGACACACGTGTCTCAACAGCAGGTCAGCAAAGCTATATTTTCACTATATTCTTAAAATCGTCTGAGTTCAATTCTCATCAATTTAATTGAATAACGTAAAATCGCGCAAGGACGGAACTTGTCCCATAGTAGCGTTTTTTTTGGTTACCAAGACGGATTTTCTAATGATATGACTACTATTTTTACTACGCGTTGTGTTGATTTTTAAACTTATTTATTATTCTTCAAAAGCTGCCTCTCGGCGTAGTCACGTGAATTATTTATAAAAAATTAAACTGACATTTATTTGTCAGTTTGTCTTTAAATTGGCGCACGATTTTATTGGTGCTGTAAGGATACTACACATAATAAATCAGTATTATGGTTAATCGTTGACAAATTACTTATTGACAAGTCTTCATTATTTGTTCACAATGTTGATAATTAAAATGTCATTGTATTTTTAAATCTTACCTCATATGTCCCGGTAGGAAGGTCGGTTGGTACGTAAGTAGCTTCGTCAACAACGATAGTATTTCCTGGCAACCACGTCTTTAGGTCGTAGTCAAGGTCGGCAGAATACAGGTCTCCGCTGAAGAGAAATATTAAGTGTTTATTAGATTGGCATCGATAAAATGCATCTAACATGGAACTTAACATTTTATCTGACATGACACCGCCGTTACACTACTTCGGGGATACAATAACAACATTGAAATATAATATGGTGGTGGTGGTGGTGTGTGTGTGTGTGTGTGTGTGTGTATGTGTGCGTGCGCGCTTGTGCGTGTCAGTGAGTGGGTGAGTAAATGTGTAGGTGAGCGAGTGAGTGAGTGAGTGGTGGTGGTGGTGGTGTGTGTGTGTGCGTGCGTGTGAGTGAGTGGGTGAGTGAATGAGTAGATGAGTGAGTGAGTGAGTGAGAGAGAGAGAGAGAGAGTGAGTGAGTGAGTGAGTGAGTGAGTGAGTGAGTGAGTGAGTGAGAGAGGGTGAGTGAGTGAGTGGGTAGGTGAGTGAGTGAGTGAGTGAGTGAGTGAGTGAGTGAGAGAGTGAGTGAGTGAGTGAGTGAGTGAGTGAGTGAGTGGGTGAGTGAGAGAGTGAGTGAGTTATTGAGTAAGTGGGTGGGTGAGTGAGTGAGTGGGTGAGTGAGTGAGTGAGTGAGTGAGTGAGTGAGTGAGTGAGTGAGTGAGTGAGTGAGTGAGTGAGTGAGAGAGTGAGTGAGTGAGTGGGTGAGCGATTGAGCGAACCAACTAATGATTGAGTGTGTGTACGTATGTTGTATGAGTGAGAGTGTGTGCGCGTGTGTCCGTGCGTGTGAATGTGTAAATGACATATTATTCTAAGTTTCCTTCTAATATTCAAATCACAAATAAACCCTAAAACCTGTTCATGTTACTGCAGTTATTTTTAACATGGCCCTCGCTCACAGAACGAACGCGCTAATGATTCATCGCAGCTGAGCAATGAACTCAATGATAACATCAACTCGGAAGTATGATGTCCCTGTTTTAATTCACCTCCTAACTTGACGTGTCTTACAACGATGCATTATATAACTGACCAGCTCTTGTCTCGCAGCATGATATTGAGCGTCTTCTGTTTGAGAGGGGCTGCATATCCCTTGTTCTCGAGCTCGAGATACACGCAGAATCTGCCTCCTTGCTGCAGACTGTTTGGTAGAATTGCCTGACGAGTAGACAAGTGATCATGGGATGCGTTTGTGCACCTAACTTCGTGATAGTTCGCACGCAGGTGATGTTATAGTATAACTCCTACGTGACCCGACTATTTTGTATGTAGTCATATGTATGTATTGCGTACAGTGTTCTTTAATTATTTATTTCATCACCTGATTCAATATATTCAGTCCATACTTAGTAGTAGTATTTCTTTAGTTTATATCTCTCTCGGGGGTATACTAATAATGCCGCACATTCGCATATTTTTGAGGCAGACAAATTTGTTACATAATTTTATTATATCCAAGAAAATCAAAGTTGTTCTGAATAACTACTGCCACTGTGAAGTTTTCTTTCGTTGACTGTCTATTATGCTGTTGCAATTTAACTTATTATAACACATACATCGACTAATGAAACTTGCATTTTCAAATGTAAATGTCATATATTGTATATTCTAATTTCACCTATCATATATTAAACGAATACCTTCTTGAGCACCAGTCTGTAGCCGAGGTGTCGGTGAATGTCGTCGAAACACCCATCTGTCTTCCAGCTGCTGATGACGTCAGGATGGTAGGCTTGGTTTAGGTAGGCGAAGTGTAACTCACTTAGCTCCGTCTGGGCTGTCGGACACTTGTATCTGTAACACGACACATGGTTACTGACATAGGGGAAGTAAGAGTTTGTTCTTATTGCACATGAGGAATAGACCAATGCTATTAGATAATACTAGCAAAAGTGCCCGTCACCTGTGAAAATGCCCTGGTGAAGACTTTCGTGAAAGTAATATTTACCAATATTATGAAACGCACAGCATCGTTACAGAAACTACATAACGCGCTCGCAAATACTCGTTGTTTGTGCAAAATTACGAAGGTCGGAGAGAATGTGAAGTCATCGTCCATCGATACGCCTTAGTCGCGACAGCGTAGAATTGTAAAATAGTATTTATATTGCTATGCTATTGGCATGAGGGTAAACATAGATATTATTGTGTCAGTATGTTGCCACGTCTAAAGCACATGACCATTTTTCCAGAAGCTTTTGCGCGCGCGTTCCTGCGCTTGTAACGTTACGTTTTACCATTATCGCGCACATTACGGTTTATGTTTTAAACAACTGATTTACCCCATAAAAGGTGATCATCTTTACATATATGGGGTATTTTTTAAAGAAAAGATGTAAGTCTTACGTTCTATTCTATGGGTCGTAGTTTAATCCTTCAAGCCGTCTAAGAGGGAAACGTTAACCTACCCGCATACGCCAGCTCGATTATAAGTAGATTTGTAATGTAGTTTGTTTATGGTAGACCTATCATTCTATTGTGTTCCAGTGAAATAGCATTTGACAGAATTAAAAGATCTGCGTCTACGATGCCTTTGCCATCACTAATGTGGTTAAGATAGACAGACAGACAGACAGACAGACAGACATACAGACAGACAGACATACATACATACATACATACATACATACATACATACATACATACATACATACATAGAGAGAGATAGAGAGAGAGAGGGGGGGGTAATGACGAGAGATTAGACGAGTTGACATAACTGCGTGTGAACGGTTCTCACCTGTCCAGAGGAGCATCGACCGAGAGAGCGCATGTCTCTCCTCCCATCACCGTGTACTTGGTGTCGTCCTTCAGGTAGGGGTACTCCACAGACTTGTCGTCGTATGTGCCGAAGTCGGTGGACGACGCCAGGAAACAGTCGTTGTGGTGACCTACAATACAAACATTTTAGCGAATATTTGCGGTTCAATTAATGTTGAACTTGAAAGGTCCACGAAAGGATTCACATAAAAAACTATGTTGCAAACAATTCAGAGGAGTAGTTTTGAAAGGGAATGGACACAACCTCATCTGACAATTGTTCACCTGAAAACCACACAGGAAAAAGAGAGGGAAAGGACTCAAAACACGAGGCGGCGTGACCTTAAAACGGAAGTGGACACGAGAGGTATGGTATGCTATATCGGAGATGGGTCAACACTGGACGCAATGGGACCTTTCTGTCAGTGGTCTTCAGAAGGGGATCACCTGGGCCTAACTAAGTAGGTAAGTAAGGATGTAAGTAGGTAAGTAAGGATGTAAGTAGGTAAGTAAGGATGTAAGTAGGTAAGTAAGTATGTAAGTAGGTTAGTAAGGATGTAAGTAGGTAAGTAAGGATGTAAGTAGGTTAGTAAGGATGTAAGTAGGTAAGTAAGGATGTAAGTAGGTTAGTAAGGATGTAAGTAGGTAAGTAAGGATGTAAGTAGGTAAGTAAGGATGTAAGTAGGTAAGTAAGGATGTAAGTAGGTAAGTAAGGATGTAAGTAGGTAAGTAAGGATGTAAGTAGGTAAGTAAGGATGTAAGTAGGTAAGTAAGGATGTAAGTAGGTAAGTAAGGATGTAAGTAGGTAAGCAACAAGATTTAACAAGAGTTTAATTGCCAGCCAGACAGTTGCAGGACGGCAAGTGGACAAAGAATCCCTTCGGATCATCGATAGTCCAACCCTTTCTACCTATGTGTATCCTCCCCTTCTGAGATACTCATTCTGTTTGAAAACATATTCACGCTGCTTGCACCCACGCAATCAGTAGATAAATCAGTTCCATTCATTTGTAATCCTCTATGAGAATACATACTTTCTATAGTTTAATCTAAGCACGTACGTCAGTAAAGGACAACGGTCACACGCCCGATAATATACTGGAGATCTAAGAAAGACGTGTGGAAGCTGTGCTTCAGTTCACATTCTTACGAATATTCGTTAAGATTGGTCAACATTATAAATACAAGTATCATCTATCTGTGTCGTGTATTGACCTTGTTAGAAAACTTTGGGGCTCGCGTATGAGTGCGACAAATCCATTTGTAATAGAATGTGATCTTGGAAAATGGCATTTGTTCTGGAATGAATTGATACATTTGTATTCGAAGGCATAATAATTCGTTAACAAGTCTGATCTTGACTTTGGAATTGATAGCATATTTTTCTTCGTTTTCATTTGAATGTTTGCACGTTCTCTTCTCTATTCTTGAAATTTGAAGAGAAATAACAATAACGTCGTCTGCAAGGAGCACAACGTTCAACTACTGACCCAGTCAAATCTGAGCGCTTAGCAATGATTTGGGGCTATAGAAAAAGTTGTCGTAGATGAACCTTTACGACATTCTTCCATGTCTATTACATTATACGTCACCCCTTGGGAAACATGTTTCAATTTTGCGTACGTCAAAATATTGCTTTCACTTTCGTTCTTACCTGTTCTCGATTTATTCGTCTGGTCCACCATCTCTGCTTCAGTTGTCGCTACGGTGTCGAACATCGTTCTCTTGTACTTCGGAGTTCGAACTTGCACCGAACTGTTAAACAGATTAGACACGTGTAGTTGGTGTGTCAGTTGGAACCTAATGATAGTCATTGCCGTACATTATAATAGTCATTGCTATACATTCTAATAGTCATTGCCATATATTTTAATAGTCATTGCCATACATTCTATTAGTCATTGCCATACATTCTCGTAGTCATTGCCATACATTCTAATAGTCATTGCCATACATTCTAATAGTCATTGCCATGCATGCTAATAGTCATTGCCATACATTCTAATAGTCATTGCCATACATTATAATAATCAGTGCCATACATTCTAATAGTCATTGCCATGCATGCTAATAGTCATTGCCATACATTCTAAGAGTCATTGCCATACATTATAATAGTCATTGCCATACATTTTAATAACCAGTGCTATACATTCTAATAGTCATTGCCATACATTCTAATAATCATTGCCATACATTCTAATGGTCACTGCCGTGCATTCTAATAGTCATTGCCATGCATTCTAATAGTCATTGCCATGCATTCTAATAGTCATTGCCATACATTCTAATAGTCATTGCCATACATTCTAATAATCAGTGCCATACATTCTAATAGTCATTGCCATGCATGCTAATAGTCATTGCCATACATTCTAAGAGTCATTGCCATACATTCTAATAGTCATTGCCATACATTCTAATAACCAATGCTATACATTCTAATAGTCATTGCCATACATTCTAATAATCATTGCCATACATTCTAATAGTCATTGCCATGCATTCTAATAGTCATTGCCATGCATTCTAATAGTCATTGCCATACATTCTAATAACCAGTGCTATACATTCTAATAGTCATTGCCATACATTCTAATAGTCATTGCCATGCATTCTAATAGTCATTGCCATACATTCTAATAGTCATTGCCATGCATTCTAATAGTCATTGCCATACATTCTAATAGTCATTGCCATACATTCTAATAACCAGTGCTATACATTATAATAGTCATTGCCATACATTCTAATAATCATTGCCATACATTCTAATAGTCATTGCCATGCATTCTAATAGTCATTGCCATGCATTCTAATAGTCATTGCCATACATTCTAATAACCAGTGCTATACATTCTAATTATCATTGCCATACATTCTAATAGTCATTGCCATGCATGCTAATAGTCATTGCCATGCATTCTAATAGTCATTGCCATACATTCTAATAGTCATTGCCATGCATTCTAATATTCATTGCCATACATTCTAATAGTAATTGCCATGCATTCTAATAGTCATTGCCATACATTCTAATAGTCATTGCCATACATTCTAATAACCGGTGCTATACATTCTAATAGTCATTGCCATACATTCTAATAATCATTGCCATACATTCTAATAGTCATTGCCATGCATCCTAATAGTTATTGCCATGCATTCTAATAGTCATTGCCATACATTCTAATAACCAGTGCTATACATTCTAATAGTCATTGCCATACATTCTAATAGTCATTGCCATGCATGCTAATAGTCATTGCCATGCATTCTAATAGTCATTGCCATACATTCTAATAGTCATTGCCATGCATTCTAATAGTCATTGCCATACATTCTAATAGTCATTGCCATGCATTCTAATAGTCATTGCCATGCATTCTAATAGTCATTGCCATACATTCTAATAGTCATTGCCATGCATTCTAATAGTCATTGCCATGCATTCTAATAGTCATTGCCATACGTTTTAAGGAGTATTGTAATGCATATGTGAAGTTACCGACAACCTCTCCACGGACTCCGAAATCAGCAGACGGATTGGCCGAGCCACATCAACGCTTGCCAGGTTCTCAAAGAGGGGCTGGGACAACGCCAAACTGACCCTGAACACCAAGATGACTGTCTACAGAGTCTGTGTCCTCAGTGCCCTCTTATATGGCAGCGAGTCATGGACTCTGTACTCGAGGCAAGAAAGGAGGCTCAACACTTTCCACATGCGCAGCCTGAGGCGGATTCTGGGCATCAAATGGTCGGACCGCATAACAAATCTATACTCTGCTACGACAACGTCGCCTTCGCTGGCTGGGACACGTCCGCAGGATGCAGGACGGCAGGATCCCCAAGGACCTACTATATGGCGAGCTCGCAACAGGCAAGAGAGCTCGGGGCCGCCCCCAACTCCGATTCAAAGATGTCTGTAAAAGAGACATGAAGGCCCTTGACATGGACATTGACGGATGGGAAGACCTTGCCCAGGATCGCTCCCGCTGGAGACAGGAACTGAATCGCAGTCTGCGCAGAGGGGAAAAGAAGTTGCAACTTGCGTCAGACGAACGGAGAGTGAGACGCATAAACGGCCAGCAAGCTCCACCTGCAGACACCGCTTTCAAGTGCAACCGCTGCGACACTCCCGCATCGGCCTGCACAACCACAACAGGAGCTGTTCCAGTGCCAACTGACTTTTCAGGGCGCAGAACCATGGCCACTTGTGACCGACGGATGCCACCAAGAATGTGAAGTTAGTTTCTAGCGTTTTTTCAGGTAGCATAGAACATGCTAGCTGGGCCCGGGATAGTTTGTACAGAACCGCCCTAAAGAGGGCTCAGTCATGCTAGCTCCAACGACACGCGTGGCACACTAGTAATTCAGTAGAAGAAACTGGATTCATGTAATAGTATTCTTGTCGTTATGGTAACATATGTAATCAGCCAAATCATCTGAGTAAATAAATATGAAAAATTCTAAACATATGCATTATTTTGCATTTACGATGAACGACTGTAGTAATTGTATTTTTTGAAAGCGGGTGTTATCTGATATAGGTAACACGATGTTGATTGATAATACATTTTTCAAGAACTCGTTATTATGCTCAAAAGTTTATTTTTTTAAACGTTATATATTGACATGAAGACGGACTCTACTGAACAACAAACTAACTTTTTTGTTAAGGATTAAAATAGCTTGTTGTGTGTTTGTGGCATTAAATGTAAGAAATTATACATTTTGTTATAAAACAGTCGTACGCCATTTTCAATTAAATGCAGTGTTGCATGGGCTAAGAACGAACATTTTAAACGATGAGGTTCTACGAAAGGTTTTATGAGCGAAATATTTGCAAGACATTGTACTCACATGGAGCTTGGAATGCTGTCTAGAAGGGCGGTCAGAACCTCGGCTCTGTCCTTCCACTGTTGGGGAGTGAGAGGATCATAAACCAGAGGATCTCCCAAGTGGGTCGTGTAATACCATTCTCCTATAAGAACAACATGTTGTTAATAACAGCGTATCTAGTCCTGCGCTGCAATTACTGCTCGAATACAGAAATATCAACGACTGTTGGAAACAACAAAAACATCCCACTCTCTATCTAGATTGAGAGTGGGATGTTCTGACTGCTACGCCAACGCACTCAAAGATGTGGATTCCATAATGGAAACTCGTGTTCACTAACTGTCAATACTCTGCTCTGACTGGTCGCGCACTTGCACGACAATGTTATTCAGCACAATTATTATTGAAATGCATCTCTGTGAAGAGGTTCTAATATTATTTGGTTTGACGTTCTATATTAAAATTAATGATTGAAAAACATCGACAATATTGTAATTTCCATTGTGCTCTCTGCGTAACGACATACGTTTGTTCAACATCACTAGCACTAACTAAAATCATATGAATATTTACGGAAACAAATACAAACGTCACCCACCCCAAACACCAATGAATCCCGCTTGGACCACGTCAATGACGTCTTCGTAGTCAGTGAAGATCGATGTCAGCTGATCGATGTGATCGATCATCCAATCCTTAGTGGCGTCTCCATAAGGAGCCTTCCCATTCTAATATAATAAAACAATGTGTACATCATTTTGATAAACTGGCAGTCATGATTATAATTAACTTATTTGATCAATAGTTATTTGAACATTTGAAGACATGTAAGCGACGAAAAGGCTTGAATATGACAATAACGCATCAAACAAGATGTTACGTTCAATATTCAATGCTGGAAGCGACTGGAATAGATGTGATTTATATTCATGTCAACGGCAAATATATTTAAAGACCCGTTGTTGCGGAAATAATAACTTGACAAGCAAACAAGGGAAATCTAACCCGTCGTGTAAGATTTACAAATTGAATCGGGTGACCATGCTTTGTCAGTGTACGCGCCCCTATTGCGCAAATACGACATCATGTTGAAATGTGATATCTTGACCAGCTAACGGTACTTTGACCACGACACTACTTAGAACATATTGTTTAGGTGCAAGACTTGTCACCTCCAACCGTATTAACCACAACTTGCATACCTACCGCGGGCAAAGCATCTGTGTACATGAAGCGAAGGACGATGGTGAACCTTGCTGAGCGGACCACGTCCAGATCAGCACGGATTTTGTTCTTGAACGCCGTCGTTAGGTCAGTGCTGACGAAGCTGTCGAGAATATATTGGCGCCAATGCATAGTCATGCCATAGTTTTGTCGGTAGCCGTTCAGCTCCGCAACCTGTGTGAGCGGTCAGATCGGATCGGTCAATTTCATCAAGGCAACATGCTATTGATGTCTCATATTCTTGTGTGTGTACGCGCGCGTTCGCGTGTATGGTAAGTGCATGTGTGTTTGTGTGTGTATGTGTGTGCATGTGTATATGTGTATGCGTGTGCGTACTTGCGCGGGCCCGTATGTGAGTGTGTATATGTTTGTGTGAGTATGTGTGTATGCGTGCGCGCAAGCGTTTGTGTGTATGTGTTGTTTACGGAATTCTATTGCGTGTAATTATATATATATAATATATATAATCAACATAACAAAACAAACGGTATTTGTATTAATATAACTCGTACACATACATGCAATATATATATATATATATATAAATATATATATATATATATTGCATGTATGTGTACGAGTTATATTAATACAAATATAATTTGTTTTGTTATGTTGATGGTAAAATTAACCCTGATATCAAAGCAATTAAGATTGTACTCACAGTGAGAGGAGAGAATGACGACGCCCTGCCCGAGTTCTGCATAACGAACCCTCTGTTTGGGTTCTCCACGTGTTCATTTGACTCGGTGTAAGTCAGTTCTGTGTATCTGTTAACGCATGTAATGAGTTTGCATCTAGCCTGGAGACGTCGGTTTGTGCTGCATTTGTTGAAGTCGAACTCAGGCATATGCAGGCGACACAAACGATTTAGGATATTTTAAGAAGGAGGCGATCGTCAACATGCACAAGTCGTCAGCAAATTGGAAGACATTATTGAAATTTAGAAAAATAGGAGAGAAAATTACATACTCAACACACGGTACAAACATTAAGAAACATGAGTGGTCATTAACGTTAAAGCGTCATAGCAATAAATACTTGTCTCTTCAAAGGTCAGTAAAGTAATGAGGTTAATGACAGAAATATGGCATAAAATATTACATTACAATATAATAATAAGATAACTTCTATTGCACCTAAATCCTTGGAAACCAGGTTCAGAGGCGCATCAAAACAGTAATAAACACGAACATTTCAATTGTGTATTAGCAACACTAGAACTCAGGGGAATATGACTGAGACAATTTAATTAATGATATCGTTAGGAAATTGTCTTAAAACAAAATCATAAATGATGAGTACTCGTGGCTGCTCGTTCCTAGACTTACCCCACAGGTACGTCTGTGATATCATCGCACGACGTGCATCCTGTAACAAATGCACATAGCTGCACTGTCTGTGGTAACTAACAAACACACACGCGCACGCATGCACGCACGCACACTCTCACACACACAAATGCACACGCACAGTGGAAGATTCTAAAACCCGTTCAGTGACCTTATGGCAAAATGACATGTGGCATGAGAAACTATAACGGTGACGTGAGGAAACTGGAGAACCCCGCCATTAAGTACACTGACACCCTCACAGGTCCCAAACTTGGAAGAAGAGGAAACAAGATAGAAAACGTGAAAGTTGTTATATTGTGCGGTTTCCAGTCCGCAAGACTATCCAAAGCGCTTTACACTTAACATCTGTTCAATCCAACACCATTTCTATTTTTGTGGAAAGTATTAAGCAACACTGCAATTGCCGCGCGAAGACTCCCCGTTCGCCTATATATCCACCGCAGTACACAGTAGCATGAACTCAGGCAAACGGAGTCCAAGTTTTAAAAAGGTAGTAAAAAGACCCTCTAGCATAAAGACTGCGGCACAGGAACGCCGAAAGAATAACTATACCAAACCATTAATAAATAAACCAGTTTACACTCAATGTTAGATTAAACAAAATGCACACGAAACAAAATAATAATCGTTGTTTAATTTCCAACATTTTGAATCATAATCACGTTGTTGTTGAGCCTTCGCGTCAGAGTACAGTGGACGGGCCTACTAACCTCCTCTTTGCGCTGCCTGCCAACGCAAAACCATCATGAAGAACCTAGACAGGCTCCCAAACGTCGAAGACGGCTCCATCGTTAACACCCTACTTCGATGTTCTGACGTTGACACTGCGAGAATTAACTGTCTTATATAGCAAACCCAATGACGTCAGCTCTCGTTTATGCGCTAAGTGGAACATTTTCTAAAACCTATCAATATACATATTTGCATATGTCAATTTGCTGTCGCACATCTAGTGTATTTCAGTAGTCTGAAGCTGGTCCAAGGTGACGGACACAGACCCACCCCTGTGTTCCGGACAACGGCCACGCCACCGTAACCTGCTCGGCACAGTGGCGCTAATTAACCGAGCAACTGCGACACACACGTGTACGTAGCAGTGCATGCGAATATAACGACACCAAAGTTCGTTCGCAGTCGCAGCCAGTTCAAACCAGTTGTAGCTGACAGTCTTTTTTATTTGTGCATTTTCTTCAAGGTTAACCTACAGTTAATTTCGGTCTCTTTAACACACACACACACACACACACACACACACACACACACACACACACACACACACACACACACACACACACACACACACACACACACACACACACACACACACACACACACACACACACACACACACACACACACACACACACACACACACACACACACACACACACACACACACACACACACACACACACACACACACACACACACACACACACACACACACACACACACACACACACACACACATTATTTAATTAAACCGTACAACTGCATCGAGTACGGCTTTGTACCAATCGGAAACTCACAAACGACAGTAATTTATGCCCGAAATATATCGTTATCCTTCTTGCGTTTACTACTTTGGAGTAGTTATTGCTTTTAAAAGGTCTGCATGTAAATATATCAATATATCAATTGTGCTTGTTTACTACGTGGAGGTGCGATGTGTCTTTATGCTACTATGAGCACCAAGTGTTCGCACCTTTCACTTAGGTCTTGTTCGTTCAGAATATCGACGTTTCTTGACATTTCCATCATTGTTATCATTGTTCTGTGGACGATTGGTTAATTTATTTACGCTGGCGGCGTCGTTTACCCGGTGTTTTATTTAAAATACGAAAGCATCCTGATTCGAGAAAAATCTGCAAATGAGGCGATCTCCAGTTTTGTTTTACAGTAATACGTTTTTCTTTAACGATTGATACTGTATTGTATAGTCACATGTAAATTAACAAAACAAAACATGACTGATAAAAAACCATTAAATCAAATAGGACAAAAGCTGGATATTTAAGAGGTTCTGCAAAATGACGACAAAGTTGGAGATATCCCGCCATATTGCGAGACTTGTACCACCGTGAACGGGCCCATTCCCACTTAGTTTATCCCGCCATATTGCGAGACTTGTACAATGTACCACCGTGAACGGGCCCATCCCCACTTAGTTTATCCCGCTATATTGCGAGACTTGTACAATGTACCACCGTGAACGGGCCCACCCCCACTTAGTTTATCCCGCCATATTGCGAGACTTGTACAATGTACCACCGTGAACGGGCCCATCCCCACTTAGTTTATCCCGCCATATTGCGAGACTTGTACAATGTACCACCGTGAACGGGCCCATCCCCACTTAGTTTATCCCGCCATATTGCGAGACTTGTACAATGTACCACCGTGAACGGGCCCATCCCCACTTAGTTTATCCCGCCATATTGCGAGACTTGTACAATGTACCACCGTGAACGGGCCCATCCCCACTTAGTTTATCCCGCCATATTGCGAGACTTGTACAATGTACCATCGTGAACGGGCCCATCCCCACTTAGTTTATCCCGCCATATTGCGAGACTTGTACAATGTACCACCGTGAACGGGCCCATCCACACTTAGTTTATCCCGCCATATTGCGAGACTTGTACAATGTACCACCGTGAACGGGCCCATCCCCACTTAGTTTATCTCGCCATATTGCGAGACTTGTACAATGTACCACCGTGAACGGGCCCATCCCCACTTAGTTTATCATGCTATATTGTGTCACTGGATTCCTTTATTAATAGACCATTCTAGATCAAAATCAACTGGCGACAGTCTTCACAAACTCGGTGTTGACAGGTAGACGGATGTCATGATGGTTTTGTCGACTTTATGTAATGTTAACAGCGTCACATTGACAGAAGACACGACTTGTAAAGGAACCAATATGTCTACAGTGACAAAGTAGACTCATCAACAACCTGAACAAATCCCACAGAAACCAACCACTTAAACTACTCGTTGTGATGTCATTTTAAATGCAACAGTGACTACTTTACACAATCTGTCATGGCATGCATATGTCAACGCCGCCTTTGTGACGATTGACACCATTGCTTGTTGGCCTACAGCGGTCTACTTATTGCAGGCGATCCACCCGTTTTTAGTAATGATTATAGACGACGTATTGTGTCTTAGCGCATAGATCTGTCAGTGCCCGTTTACTCACATCAGAACTGTTCACGATGACCGGTCGGTCGGTCGGTCGGTCGGTCGGTCGGTCGGTCGGTCGGTCGGTCGGTCGGTCGGTCGGTCGGTCGGTCGGTCGGTCGGTCGGTCGGTCGGTCGGTCGGTCGAATTATGTCACACCGACGCCTTTTCCTAATGATCAAGTAGACATTATCCATTATAGAGACGAATACTTCCTGTAGTCAGTTGCTGCCTTTCTGGTTTGTAAGCTGGTGTATATTTAATTTGGTAACAGTAAAGAAGCATGCCTGTTGCCGGAAACTGCCGAAGTTACAACGACGTTTGCAGAGTTTGCCCTGCCATCCTATTGTCCCGTGTTAGTTCATCTTTTCACGTATGCCATCGTCATCAAGTTGATACTGGTCAAGCGGAACCACTCGCATGTCCTCGGGTTGCGCTTGCCCCGCATGCCCCAGGGTAATAATAATAATATTATTAATGAGTCAACTTGTAGTGCGCCATAAATCTACACAAAAGTCCATTCAGAGGCGCTAAAATATATTAATAAATGAATGTCAAAACTAGCTAGTTAAATAAATGATAATAAAAATAAATAAATAAAATAAATTGCTAAAACCGTGATGCATTATGCATAGGCAATAAGATTATGTGGTAAAAGGATATAACATTAATTAAAACGTGACATAATATGTGCATCATAAGACATAAATAAGTTAGTTAAATGATAATATATTATTTAAAAACACTTTGTCATGTACGAGATCACAGACTAAACTAAACATTGAATGCTACACGGAACAGGTGGGTTTTTAAAAGTCGTTTGAATGTGGCTAGCACTGTGACTGTCTTTAATTCTAACGGAGGAGTGTTCCACATCCGTGGGGCTGAAACTGAGAAGGAGCGATCGCCGTATCTGCTGCTGGATGGCGGCACACGCAGGTCGTTGTTAACGGCAGAACGTAGCGCACGCGCTGCATATCGATAGGTGTTACGCGTCGAGCAAATCGGTGTTGTACGACGGACGGTGCGATGCCATGTTGGGCTTGGAACGAAAGCAGCAGTATTTTGTACACAATACGCTGTTTCATCGGAGGCCAATGGAGCTTCTTTAGCACCGGGGTGATGTGCTCTCGCCTGTTGCAGCGGAGTACCTGTCGAGCTGCTGAGTTCTGCACTCTCTGCAGTTTATAGATAAGAACGTCTAGGATGCCGAACAGCAAAGCATTCCCGTAGTCGAGTCTCGAAATTACCAGTGAATGTATTATTCAAGCCGCTGCTTTCTCCGATAGACACGGGTATTTGGTAGGTGTTCAGTTGTTTGTGTTGTCCCACGGTCACAGGGTCGCTCTGGGCCAGGCCTCAGCGTGGAGGCGCCGAACTTTCCCCAGCCTGACTGTAGACAGTGAGTGTTGTCCAGACTCGACGTGAGAGGTCGCTACTTGTTGCACTGGTTGGTGGACTAGATGGAGTGAGGGTCAACGTGTGCAGTGGCCGGGTGGTGGATGTCCATGACTCAGATCACAATGCACCTTTCCAGTGTTTGACGGACTCCTGTCGGGCGGCAGAGACGAGGCGCAGAAATGCTGATTAAACGACTTACGTGACTTCAGCCGCTTCAGTCGTGTATGTTGAATCTCCATCACTGAGTCCTGCAGAACGTGCCTCTCTGGCAAGCGCGGCCACCGAGCGCTAGGATCGCTGCATCTCGCCTCAAAGGTGGCGTGCAGCATATCGATAGGTGTTGGGCGTAGGCACCCAGTCATAGTGCAGTATATGTTCCAAGTGAAGTGCTACATGTCCAACGCATGGTTGATTTTAGTTGAGGTGGCGCGCGTTTAGACCTGCACACCACCCCGCTTGATGCTTACAAAACTGCATCGCCGTTCGTTAAGTAAAAATGTGCACTGGGATGACTTGTCATCTGTCGCGGTGTATCGTCCCATTGATTAAACAAAACAATGCTTCATAACGCAACTAACGAAACAATTCATCACCGTAGTTCTCACACAAACGAGCGTAGAAATAAGTAGTCGGTGATGAACATAGATACAACCGCGATTGTTTCCACTAACAAATGATTTCTATAGATCCAACGACATATATACGAATTGCATGAGTTTTTATTGAGCTGGCATGGCATAATGTAACAAAATAACGTGTGTGCCTCAGAAATAAACAATGAAACACATATAGAGTTACATAATGACTTACCATATGTCTCAAGGACGAACCAACAGCACAGGAGAGCAACAATCCGACCCGCGGCCATTTTGACGGGACGCGGTGACGCGCTGCAGCTGAAACGAATAAAAATAATAATTCAGTTTTTTTAAGTTTTGTTTGCTGTGAAATTGTGTCATTTCTCGGCAAGATGATTCAGTTCGACTGGCTCACACCACACGGCTGTTGTGTTCATTATACGTCATCTTAAACCTAAGGCAAGATGAGTTAGTTCGACTGGCTCACACCACACGGCTGTTGTGTTGATTATACGTCATCTTAAACCTAAGGCAAGATGATTCAGTCCGACTGGCTCACACCACACGGCTGTTATGTTGATTACACGTCATCTTAAACCTAAGGCAAGATGAGTCAGTCCGACTGGCTCACACCACACGGCTGTTGTGTTGATTATACGTCATCTTAAACCTAAGGCAAGATGATTCAGTCCGACTGGCTCACACCACACGGCTGTTATGTTGATTACACGTCATCTTAAACCTAAGGCAAGATGAGTCAGTCCGACTGGCTCACACCACACGGCTGTTGTGTTGATTACACGTCATCTTAAACCTAAGGCAAGATGATTCAGTCCGACTGGCTCACACCACACGGCTGTTGTGTTGATTACACGTCATCTTAAACCTAAGGCAAGATGATTCAGTCCGACTGGCTCACACCACACGGCTGTTGTGTTGATTATACGTCATCTTAAACCTAAGGCAAGATGATTCAGTCCGACTGGCTCACACCACACGGCTGTTATGTTGATTACACGTCATCTTAAACCTAAGGCAAGATGAGTCAGTCCGACTGGCTCACACCACACGGCTGTTGTGTTGATTATACGTCATCTTAAACCTAAGGCAAGATGATTCAGTCCGACTGGCTCACACCACACGGCTGTTATGTTGATTACACGTCATCTTAAACCTAAGGCAAGATGAGTCAGTCCGACTGGCTCACACCACACGGCTGTTGTGTTGATTACACGTCATCTTAAACCTAAGGCAAGATGAGTCAGACCGACTGGCTCACACCACACGGCTGTTGTGTTGATTATACGTCATCTTAAACCTAAGGCAAGATGAGTCAGTCCGACTGGCTCACACCACACGGCTGTTGTGTTGATTACACGTCATCTTAAACCTAAGGCAAGATGATTCAGTCCGACTGGCTCACACCACACGGCTGTTGTGTTGATTACATGTCATCTTAAACCTAAGGCAAGATGAGTCAGACCGACTGGCTCACACCACACGGCTGTTGTGTTGATTATACGTCATCTTAAACATAAGGCAAGATGAGTCAGTCCGACTGGCTCACACCACACGGCTGTTGTGTTGATTACACGTCATCTTAAACCTAAGGCAAGATGATTCAGTCCGACTGGCTCACACCACACGGCTGTTGTGTTGATTACACGTCATCTTAAACCTAAGGCAAGATGAGTCAGACCGACTGGCTCACACCACACGGCTGTTGTGTTGATTACACGTCATCTTAAACCTAAGGCAAGATGAGTCAGACCGACTGGCTCACACCACACGGCTGTTGTGTTGATTACACGTCATCTTAAACCTAAGGCAAGATGATTCAGTCCGACTGGCTCACACCACACGGCTGTTATGTTGATTACACGTCATCTTAAACCTAAGGCAAGATGAGTCAGTCCGACTGGCTCACACCACACGGCTGTTGTGTTGATTACACGTCATCTTAAACCTAAGGCAAGATGATTCAGTCCGACTGGCTCACACCACACGGCTGTTGTGTTGATTACACGTCATCTTAAACCTAAGGCAAGATGATTCAGTCCGACTGGCTCACACCACACGGCTGTTGTGTTGATTATACGTCATCTTAAACCTAAGGCAAGATGATTCAGTCCGACTGGCTCACACCACACGGCTGTTATGTTGATTACACGTCATCTTAAACCTAAGGCAAGATGAGTCAGTCCGACTGGCTCACACCACACGGCTGTTGTGTTGATTATACGTCATCTTAAACCTAAGGCAAGATGATTCAGTCCGACTGGCTCACACCACACGGCTGTTATGTTGATTACACGTCATCTTAAACCTAAGGCAAGATGAGTCAGACCGACTGGCTCACACCACACGGCTGTTGTGTTGATTACACGTCATCTTAAACCTAAGGCAAGATGAGTCAGTCCGACTGGCTCACACCACACGGCTGTTGTGTTGATTACACGTCATCTTAAACCTAAGGCAAGATGATTCAGTCCGACTGGCTCACACCACACGGCTGTTGTGTTGATTACATGTCATCTTAAACCTAAGGCAAGATGAGTCAGACCGACTGGCTCACACCACACGGCTGTTGTGTTGATTATACGTCATCTTAAACATAAGGCAAGATGAGTCAGTCCGACTGGCTCACACCACACGGCTGTTGTGTTGATTACACGTCATCTTAAACCTAAGGCAAGATGATTCAGTCCGACTGGCTCACACCACACGGCTGTTGTGTTGATTACACGTCATCTTAAACCTAAGGCAAGATGAGTCAGACCGACTGGCTCACACCACACGGCTGTTGTGTTGATTACACGTCATCTTAAACCTAAGGCAAGATGAGTCAGACCGACTGGCTCACACCACACGGCTGTTGTGTTGATTATACGTCATCTTAAACCTAAGGCAAGATGAGTCAGTCCGACTGGCTCACACCACACGGCTGTTGTGTTGATTACACGTCATCTTAAACCTAAGGCAAGATGATTCAGTCCGACTGGCTCACACCACACGGCTGTTGTGTTGATTACACGTCATCTTAAACCTAAGGCAAGATGAGTCAGACCGACTGGCTCACACCACACGGCTGTTGTGTTGATTACACGTCATCTTAAACCTAAGGCGAGATGAGTCAGTCCGACTGGCTCACACCACACGGCTGTTGTGTTGATTACACGTCATCTTAAACCTAAGGCGAGATGAGTCAGTCCGACTGGCTCACACCACACGGCTGTTGTGTTGATTACACGTCATCTTAAACCTAAGGCGAGATGAGTCAGTCCGACTGGCTCACACCACACGGCTGTTATGTTGATTACACGTCATCTTAAACCTAAGGCAAGATGAGTCAGACCGACTGGCTCACACCACACGGCTGTTGTGTTGATTATACGTCATCTTAAACCTAAGGCAAGATGAGTCAGACCGACTGGCTCACACCACACGGCTGTTGTGTTGATTACACGTCATCTTAAACCTAAGGCAAGATGATTCAGTTCGACTGGCTCACACCACACGGCTGTTGTGTTGATTATACGTCATCTTAAACCTAAGGCAAGATGAGTCAGACCGACTGGCTCACACCACACGGCTGTTGTGTTGATTACACATCATCTTAAACCTAAGGCAAGATGAGTCAGTCCGACTGGCTCACACCACACGGCTGTTGTGTTGATTATACGTCATCTTAAACCTAAGGCAAGATGATTCAGTCCGACTGGCTCACACCACACGGCTGTTGTGTTGATTACACGTCATCTTAAACCTAAGGCAAGATGAGTCAGTCCGACTGGCTCACACCACACGGCTGTTGTGTTGATTATACGTCATCTTAAGCCTAAGGCAAGATGATTCAGTCCGACTGGCTCACACCACACGGCTGTTGTGTTGATTACACGTCATCTTAAACCTAAGGCAAGATGCGTCAGTCCGACTGGCTCACACCACACGGCTGTTGTGTTGATTATACGTCATCTTAAACCTAAGGCAAGGTAGTCCAGTGAGGAATGTCGATTTTAATAGCGAGGAGCATGAATCGAATCGTCGTGACGACGTTCGCATCTTGAACTCTTCAGTTATCTCCTGTTTGCGCGAGTCACGTAGATTTAGGTGTGTGTGCCGTACATGCATGCGTATATGGGGAGGGGGAGGGTTAGGGTATGTGTATGATGTGTGTGTGTGTGGGTGTGTGAGTGCGCACTTGCGCGGGTGTGCGCCCATGCGAGCGTGCGTACTTGGGTGATTGAGCACGTGCTTGGGTGCGCACTGCGTTGTTATGTGTAAGTGGATGTGAATTGCCGTATATTCGTGAATATAGTTTTGTTATTTCACACAAAGCTATTGCGTAATAATTGCTTTGAAGCTGTAACTGCTTTAAATAATGTACTTATGATAGAACTCACACATCACAAGCCAGAACAAAGGCAAAACGTGTGATATGTTCTTATGATAGAACTCACACATCAAAAGCCAGAACAAAGGCTAGACGTGTGATATGTTCTTATGATAGAACTCACACATCAGAAGCCAGAACAAAGGCTAGACGTGTGATATGTTCTTATGATAGAACTCACACATCACAGGCCAGAACAAAGGCTAGACGTGTGATATGTTCTTATGATAGAACTCACACATCAGAAACCAGAACAAAGGCTAGACGTGTGATATGTTTTTATGATAGAACTCACACATCACAAGCCAGAACAAAGGCTAGACGTGTGATATGTTCTTATGATAGAACTCACACATCACAAGCCAGAATAAAGGTTAGACGTGTGATATGTTCTTATGACAGAACTCACACATCAGAAGCCAGAACAAAGGCTAGACGTGTGATATGTTCTTATGATAGAACTCACACATCACAAGCCAGAACAAAGGCTAGACGTGTGATATATGTTCTTATGATAGAACTCACACATCACAAGCCAGAACAAAGGCTAGACGTGTGATATGTTATTATGATAGAAATCACACATCACAAGCCAGAACAAAGGCTAGACGTGTGATATGTTCTTATGATAGAACTCACACATCAGAAGCCAGAACAAAGGCTAGACGTGTGATATGTTCTTATGATAGAACTCACACATCAGAAGCCAGAACAAAGGCTAGTCGTGTGATATGTTCTTATGATAGAACTCACACATCAGAAGCCAGTATAAAGACTAGACGTGTGATATGTTCTTATGATAGAACTCACACATCACAGGCCAGAACAAAGGCTAGACGTGTGATATGTTCTTATGATAGAACTCACACATCACGAGCCAGAACAAAGGCTAGACGTGTGATATGTTCTTATGATAGAACTCACACATCAGAAGCCAGTATAAAGGCTAGACGTGTGATATGTTCTTATGATAGAAATCACACGTCACAAGCCAGAACAAAAGCTAGACGTGTGATATGTTCTTATGATAGAACTCACACATCAGAAGCCAGAACAAAGGCTAGACGTGTGATATGTGCGCAAACATCAAACACACTGGTCATAAATCATTCGGTTTATCAGAAGTATAATTGATATTATTATAGTGTTTTACAGTGTACATTGAGTGAGGACAGGTGGGGTAATATATAGTGTATACGCAGGTCAGCTAGCAAGCACGCAGTGCACACGTGAAACATCGTGTGCAGATATCGCGGTCGACAGATTTACATCGATGTACAGTGTGTGCGCAGCATGAAGGCACAACTGTGCAAGGTTGCGGTTCAGTCAACTATGACATGCGGTTGTAAAGGTTGGTACTTTAACGAGTTTGTCCAGAAAACGACTCAACGCCAGGATGCCCGTTGTTATCACCGGCCGTTCTTCTCATGACTGAGATCACGACTATCGTACGTCTTCGCGAAAGCCGCAAAATCGCGAAATGGCGCGGTGTGGCCACATTGGCAGAATTAGTGAGGACAAGAAAGACCATTAACTAATATAATTAAGCCGCACGTCGACTCGAGAGACGAACGCGACGCCAGATTTGACGCCAACTAAAAATCTCGCGTTGACGTCTAACAAAACACAACTAGCTAATTGCTCAGTAAGCGGTCCTACGTTCGACTCCGGTGACGAATAAACGAAAGGCAGTTATAATTGTAAATTGATATGTATAGTCATATATAGTAGAACATTCAGAGCTAACAAAGAAAACACAGGGACATAAGACTAAGCCAAGAGAGTCAGACAAAGACATTTGAATTCACATCGCCTGGCTGCATCACGACGGTTGTCAACAACAATCGACTTGTAGGCCTTCTAAAAATTTGAACTATGTCGGTGACAGTTCAGGCGTGTCGTAGTGTTTGTGCAGCCCTTATGCCAACCTTTTGAGCTCATGCGCTCAAACCTGAACGACATCAAAGACGTAAAGACGTCCAAGAACGATTTGTCACATCGATCACGCATTGGGGCGTTTTTTATATAATTTCAACCGGGAGGGGCAAGTTCCAAAAGGGTACTTTCAATGTTTCAAAAAGGTACTTGCTTTCAATGGTAAAAAGGACACTGTTATGATGAAGGCATCCGCTGTAGCGCAGTTGTAGCTATAAAATGTGATCTTTTGTTCAACGAGCAACCGTCACCCTTACAGAAACACACACACACACACACACACACACACACACACACACACACACACACACACACACACACACACACACACACACACACACACACACACACACACACACACACACACACACACACACACACACACACACACACACACACACACACACACACACACACACACACACACACACACACACACACACACACACACACACACACACACACACACACACACACACACACATACACACAGTAGGCTAGATGTTTATTTGTTGCGGTGCGGGTTAAGCTTTAATTTGTGAGGGCGCAGGACAGCTGTGGGCCAGGTCACGGCGGGGCGGGGCGGGGCGGGGCGGGGCGGGGCGGGGCGGGGCGGGGCGGGGCGGGGCGGGGCGGGGCGGGGCGGTCTGCGGGCTAGTCACTTCTACATGTGGACTACTGCGGGCTGACTTTTGTAACTCATCAATAGCAGAGCAGCCTTAAGTGAACGATATGGTTAAAGACTATCATATAGCCATACTTTGTATAATTCAGCATGTTGATATTGTAAACAACAATGATTAATAAAGATGATACATGTTAAATGATTCATGTCCTCTGTTGCGGGCTGCGGGGCGGGTGCGGGCTGACTTTTGACTAATTAACGCGGGGAAGGGCGGGATGCGGGCCAAGTTGCTACGGGGTGTGGCAAAATATGCGGGGCTGGGCGGGCTGCAGGCTGAGTTGTAATATGCGGGGCGGGCTGCGGGTCAAATGACATAGTTGTGGGGCGGGTGCGGGCTCAGATTTCCAGCCCGCGCAGGGCTTTACTATATATATATATATATAGCGATTACGTACACACACACACACACACACACACACACACACACACACACACACACACACACACACACACACACACACACACACACACACACACACACACACACACACACACACACACACACACACACACACACACACACACACACACACACACACACATATATATGTGTGTGTGTGTGTGTGTGTGTGTGTGTGTGTGTGTGTGTGTGTGTGTGTGTGTGTGTGTGTGTGTGTGTGTGTGTGTGTGTGTGTGTACGTAATCGCGTTGGACAACACAGCTCTCTCTGTAGGCGTTAGACAATACAACACTCTCTGTAGGCGTTGAACAATACAGCTCTCCCATTAGGCGTTGGACAGCACAGCCCTCTCTGTAGGCGTTGAACATTATTGCTCTAAGTGTAGGCGATGGACAGTACAGTCCTCTATGTAGGAATTGGACAATGCAGCCCTCTCTGTAGGCGTTGGACAATACAGCCCTCTCTGTAGGCGTTTGATAATACAGCCCTCTCTGTAGGCGTTGAACAACACAACCCTTTCTGTAGGCGTTGGACAATACAACCCTCTCTTTAGGAGTTTGACAATACAACCCTCTCTCTAGGCGTCTGACAATGCACCCCTCTCTCTAGGCGTTGAACAATACATTCCTTTCAGTAGACGTTGGACAATACAATCCTCTTTGTAGGCGTTGGACAATACAACCCTCTCTGTAGGCGTTGAACATTACAACCCTCTCTGTAGGCATTGGACAATGCAGCCCTCTCTCTAGGCGTTGGACAATACAGCCCTCTCTTTAGGCGTTGAACAATACAACCCTCTCTGTTGGCGTTGAACAATACAACCCTCTCTGTAGGCGTTGGACAATACAACCCTCTTTGCAGGCGTTGGACAATACAAACCTCTCTGTAGGCGTTGGACAATACAAACCTTTTTCTGTATTGCAGGCGTTTTTTTTCTCAGCGGTCTTGGGAATGTGTCTGTTTATATTGTAAATATCCAGGCACAGTTTGTCCCGTATGTTGATGTCTCTAAATGTAGAAGCAAACAACAATTTTGTGAACTACAACTGCTTCAGGTAGATAACAACACACTGGAAGAATTACAACACGTTGCTCCATGACGTGTTTGTTTCATGTTTGTCATAAATCTCCTCATACTTATTGTCAGGCGGTTTCCTTTATGTCACTGTGACCAAACGTAAAAGCGTACTGTTTATTTTCACGGTGTTGTTCTCTAGAAGAAAATTATATGAAAATATTCCTTGAATGTAGTGATGATCCGGTTTCTTGGTTATTCATGTTGGGTATATTTACCTCTCAAGAAACTTTTTTGTTTTTTCTCTGTATAGTTTCGACCGCAGCCTTCTTCAGCAGAGTGAATTTACGGTCGTGTCACATGACACAAGCTGGCGCATGATTGGCGGGAGCTCCTGGCCGACGTATCTGTCCAGTGAAGGTTTCCCTCTGTTGATCTTTCTTCTCTGCCAGTTCTACTCGAGGTCTAAGATTTTTTACATTTTTCATCGAACCCTGGTAGCCTGTGGTCAACTTGTGTTCGCTTATCGCTGATAGGGGTTGGCGAGAAGACAGATGTTCTTTAAATTGTGTGCCCAGTGCCCTCGCTGTTTATCCTATGTAGTGTTGATATGAAAATATTGTTTAAAGAAATGGTATACGTGTTGTTCATTTACTGATTATGCTAGTTTGTACCCAAAATACAAGCTAAAACGGTTAAGTACTACAAGTAGTGTACATCATATTATATTTATGCTGAAAGTCGTCCAAACGTCTACGCCGTGTAGCAGTGCGCAACGTGTTATATGTACGACACGGTTCAATTACTTTGCAGATTGTACACGTAAACATGTTACTAACAATTTTATACAAAATCACGTCTTCGTAGCAATGATACTCACCAGAGTAGACACAACTGTTTCACTCGTCTTTCACACTCTCAAGATTGTTCACACCTTGGTGTCGACAAACGAGCCACTGTTGTGCTACCTTGCTTGAGGGGCGTATAAGAACCTTGTTAGTCGTGGTCATGTGACAACCGGGAACAAATCAGAACCCAGATCTGATAACAGTTTTTCATTATTGAATAACAGCGACACATTTGAGGTGCCGTGCATAGTTGCTACGTGTCAACATGAACGACCGCATACACACACATTCATAAACAAACACACACGCACACACGCGCGCACGCACACACACAATATATACTGTATATATATACTTATATATATATATATATATGTCTGTCTCTCTCTCTCTCTCTCCAACTACTCCCCCAAGCAGAATAATTCAGTAGGGATAGGGTGCATACGCACCCATCGAACCCCCGCCTACCAGCCTGACTGTACAGTCAACATAAGCGATCAGAAGATATGTAAGGAACGTTATTGTGCACACAACTTACATTGTACTACACAATCAAGTTGTGTCGTTAAACTTTTTTCAACCGACTTTGTGCAAGAGATGCATCCGACATTGTAGGACAGACTCAACCGACATTGTTGGACAGACTCAACTGACGTTGTTGGACAGACTCAACCGACATTGTTGGAAAAACTCAACCGACATTGTAGGACAGACTCAAGTGACTTTGTTGGACAGATGTCCAACATACTCAATTGCCATTATCCAACAATCTCAACCGACATTGTCCAAAAGACTCAACCGACAATGCTCGGCACATTTAATTTACACTGTTCGTCGAGCAACTGATATCATTCGGGTGCATATTGGCCAACTTTGACTTTGGTACAATAAAAAAAAAATTTCCGTCAAAAAACTTGATTGCATCAGAACATTGATGCTGATCAAAGGAGTGCAACTTCACTGCAGCGAGACAGCGCAGGAAATGTGAAGACTCGGTCTCTGAATAGAGACAATCAGTGTACGTGAAGAAACTGTATCAGCGGATCGTAATTCCTTCTACTGAATATAGACCAGTCAGTCTGCCTAATAATAGCAGTTGTATGTGGTAACTGGTCGGGAATGTTTTGTGTGAACCCGACAGGCATACATGAAGGCCCACATTCACGCGCACGCGCACAGGCACACGCGCGCGCGCACGCACGCACACACACACTTACTCAAACATGGACACACCGCACACGCACGCACACACGCACGCAAGCACATGCACGCACGCACGCACGTACGTATGCACGCTCGCACACACACACACACACACACACACACACACACACACACACACACACACACACACACACACACACACACACACACACACACACACACACACACATTATATACCCGGTCACGGACACATCGTTCACGCACTCACACATTCACTCATACACGCACGCATGCATGCACTCACGCACGAACACAGACGTACTCGGACAAGGACACACTGCACACACGCACGTACACGTACGTATACGCAGACGCACGCACACGCACGCACGCGCATACACATACATATTTAGACTCGGACACACACACGGAGGCACGCACACACTCACACACGCGCGAGCGTGCACAAACGCGCGCACATACAACATCACGTTCGTGTAAGGCGACATACGTCATCACTTAGCCAAGCGTGCGTTGTTACTTTGTTTGTTCCGACAGTAAATCAAAACGCAGCGAGTCAGATGCAGACTGTTATTGGTAATTGTCACAATGATACTTCCTCCCCGAAAGACAAGTCGCGGATCAGTTTCCTCTGACTCACGTTGACGGCCAATCTCATAGGAAATACCGTAGAAGCATGTAGAGGTTTTCCAGCATTCCTCGACTTATGCGTCGTGAAAAGGACGGGGGGGGGGGGGGGGGGGGTTGGCGAGCTAAACTTTTTATAGGGACTATATATAGGATTAGCCATCCAATGTTACGGGCAGAGGTGCATTTTGATGCGTTGAGTGAGTGTCAATGCGACTGCAGAAGAAGATGTAACATATGTCTTTGGCGAGCCTCAAAGAGGTGTAACTGGAGATTTTTGGAGAGCCTCAAGGAGGTGACACTGGATGTTTTTGGGAGCCTCAAGGAGGTATAATTGGAGGTTTTTGGAGAGCCTCAAGAACGTTAATTAGAGTTTTTTGGTGAGCCTCTAGTAGGCCTCCGTCGGTCAGGAGTCGACCATGGATGATGCGCCCTAGTTGGCGTTGTTGCAATATATGATTATCATAGTTTTGTTTTTAAATTGTCTTCAATCTGAATGAACTCTTTGTGTATGTAGTCCAATGTGCACCATGGACAGTGGTTGCGACTACGTGTAAACCAGTATGATTTTTTATATCTTACATGGCGATTTAGTTTGTTATATTTACTATTATTTGTTAGCCATTCAACAATTTTACAAAATTTTTCATTTAATAATGATTCGGTACTTTATGTGTCACTGTGTGGTGTGTGCTGTCATAAAAGGATTTTAAGGTACTAATTAGATAATGTTGTTTCGTCTGCAAACACTATGCAAATTAAATAGTTTACTGGATTGTGCAAAATCGTTTATATTGAAAGATATAATAGAGATCCAATGATTGATACTTGTTAAACACGAATTACAATTGGCAGAATTTTTGACTTTATATCTTCCATATCAACACACTGTTCACGGTTATTTAAATAACTTCTAAATAAAGGCAGAGTGGAATTATCTAGGTCACCATATCTTAGTTTATCTAATAAACTGTTATAATATATAACATAAAAAGCCTTGGACAGATCGAGGAATATCTGTAAATCCATATTTCAGCTTTGTTCAGCGCCACAAAAATACCCAAGTAACCGTTTGTAGTTCGATACCGTAACGTACCAATCTCTGTGCACGAGTGACGCACAATTCAATTAATTTTAATTAAATAAATTACGCCAACTGATATCACATTAGAAGGCTACAAGTTGAACACAACTAGATGACCTCTGACAATAATTCATCGCGTGCTGATGACACCTGGAAGCACTGGTCTTACTTCGTGTGCACTGGACAAGGTTGTACATCTAGTCTTACTTCGTGTGCACTGGACAAGGTTGTACATCTAGTCTTACTTCGTGTGCACTGGACAAGGTTGTACATCTAGTCTTACTTCGTGTGCACTGGACAAGGTTGTACATCTAGTCTTATTTCGTGTGCACTGGACAAGGTTGTACATCTAGTCTTACTTCGTGTGCACTGGACAAGGTTGTACATCTAGTCTTACTTCGTGTGCACTGGACAAGGTTGTACATCTAGTCTTACTTCGTGTGCACTGGACAAGGTTGTACATCTAGTCTTACTTCGTGTGCACTGGACAAGGTTGTACATCTAGTCTTACTTCGTGTGCACTGGACAAGGTTGTACATCTACTCTTACTTCGTGTGCACTGGACAAGGTTGTACATCTAGTCTTACTTCGTGTGCACTGGACAAGGTTGTACATCTAGTCTTACTTCGTGTGCACTGGACAAGGTTGTACATCTAGTCTTACTTCGCGTGCACTGGACAAGGTTGTACATCTAGTCTTACTTCGTGTGCACTGGACAAGGTTGTACATCTAGTCTTACTTCGCGTGCACTGGACAAGGTTGTACATCTAGTCTTACTTCGCGTGCACTGGACAAGGTTGTACATCTACGCCTTTCAGCAAAATGGTTTCGCTGTAAGATCAGCAGTCCACAATTTGACCGGCTTTCTTGAACTTTTCAGTGTCCGTACTGTAGCTCCGCATGTACTTTGGCGAGGTCTTCATTTACAAAGGTAGGCCTACGATTTAGATTTTATGCCACCGACATTCTATTGTGCGTCCCTATAATTTCACATTTACACACTCCATATTCTCAACCATTAGAATATGCCTTTATCGAAGACCCGTTAAATTCCGCACCAAAACAAGTCCGTCCCGTCAGCTCGAGTGATCATCGTTAATAGTCAGTGTTAGCATCCTGCGTCACGCTCGGCCTTGATGACGTGGGAAACATCAAGGCTCGCTGACAGTACAACGCGAAGGGGGTTCGTATGGTATGGCCTGGATTCATCACCGTCTATTGTCACTGGTTAAAACAGTTGAGTGAACAGGGGCTGGAAGAAATGTTCTTGGCTTTGATAGATTGATATCAACCATGGAGTCGTTCGGTGTGGCTTGGGGCGTCGACGTGTTATTGCATTGTCACTGCGCCCTACAAACATCAACGATGATTGATGTCTAGCGTGGATGGCGCCGATCATTGCAACAGCACAACAGTATTCAGTCAAACTTGTTCCATTTCTAAACCTCCAGAATCTATGCCGCTGATTTAATCTCATGCATGAAAGTATGTTTTGTTCTCTTGATATTTTTAGGCGAACCACATGTCCGCCCAGATACGGTTGCCTGCCGATACACACCGAACACAATTATCACACGGTACACCATGTAATCAGGCAACTAATTGCTACAGTGACTGGCGGTAAATATAGCAACGCTATTTAAATCAGCTGACGACATGGTGTGCTGTGTCGTATGTAGAATCTGGTACAGGAGCCAGGAGCCAAAGTATGGCCACATTTAATCGCCCATACATTGTCTACGATGGTTAATTTTTTTGTGGGGTGTTTCTCGACCTCCTATTCCTGGTTCCCACTGAGATTTCCAACCTCCAGTAAAACTCTATCCTCCTTTTGTAAAGTTGTTGTCCCCTCCGTCTTCCTTCCTTCCTCCCTTCAGTTGGGCGGTACGCAAATGGCTTAAGAAGACCGGAGCCTTACCTCGGGTATGTCGCTCGCCAAGCCGTCTGCATCATCGTGCTGTGGTGATGCATTGTCCCCTCACGGCTAAGGGTGTATTTGTTTGTTAATGAAATTGAACAAAGAAGCGTTCCAGGTTCGTCACGAATATAACATGTTTTATTCATCAATAGAAACTTCAGACACGTACAACGTTTACACATTCCTGTGCGCCGACAGTACAACTCTATTTTACATTTAAAGTGTCCGTGGTTTATGAAGATCGAAAGATAAAGCAATACATAAACCACCGTGGTTTATATTTGCCGAAATGTTGAGAAGTCTAAACTGTGGGAAACATTTTCCTATGTTTCCCGTGGAGAGCGTCAACCGTCTCTCCTTATGTGTGTCAATTTCCGCCCTCCCACATAATTTTTAAAATAGTTCCCCTTTAAACAAATTGGCTTGGCCTCAAGCCAGATCCGGGAATTGTCTTTAAACTGTAATGGAACGAAACGTATAGTATGAAATTTGTAGAATTATGGCTCTACGCATGCGTGTTTTTATGTCGTCATACTATGGGGATGTGGGTGCTCACTCACGTGAGGGGGTCTGCATTTATTTGTATAATTTCATCTTTCCGGTTCGATCTTAAAACCAGGACATGGTCACGAAGTGAATCTAAGGTCAGGCCAATGTATGTACCAAATTCCAGTCATGACTCTTAACTGCCAAATACATTCTGTTCCGGTAAACACCAAGAACTACGCCTAAAGACGCGAAAATAAACAAATCGTTCAAACCTTGTTGCTTTAGAAACACGCCCACAGTGACGGCGACCATATGCTTGCCTTGTGCTGCATTCTTTTATGTAATGCTTTTATATAACGCGAATCTGGTTTTTCTGTTCTAGTCTTTCTCTGATAACTAATAATAATAGTAATTAACTAAATTAACCACTGCAGGTCTGTTACACTTTGAGACTATCAAAAATTCCAACCGTACCACCACCCCTGCACACCGTGCTGCAGGATATGGGGCATAGACGCGGGAACAGGAGGGCAGGGGGGCAGCTGATTCATACTTCTCCGGGGGGGGGGGGGGGCATATGGAATTTCCCTGAGGGGGGCAGACATATGGTTGCCCTCATTAAATGTGAGCGTTTGTTTTTTGTGGCGAGCGTCAATGACGGGTGGAAATCTAAATTTCATGAGACGATTAATATGTATTTTTGTCGATTGCGAAAGGTTTGTGCAGTTGGAGGGCAGACATATGGTTTTCCCTCCCAGTAATAGGCGGCCCGGGGCGGGTTGCAAAGCCCCCCTCTCCGTCTTCGGATGTCACAGTCGAGCGAACCGAGACAGACACAAGGTGAAGAAGGTTGTGTACATATGCGGTGGAAGGGCAGCTAACATGTTTGAGTGGCGCTGAAGCTCCGGTAGACCCCCCGCCCAATATGAATTACGTTCCCGCCACTGACAGAAAATTGGTCCTGAATAATTTATTGTAAATTTCCTAGTGTTTGTTCTTATCTGATGGATGTAATATGCACTTTGGTTTCTTAGATTATTGTCACGAATCTTATCTGTGGATACGTGCGTCAGCGCGCGAGTGTGTGTGCACGTGTGTATGTATGTGTGTGTGTGTGTGTGCGTGTGTGCGTGTGTGCGTGTGTGCGTGTGTGCGTGTGTGCGCGTGTGTGTGTGTGTGCGGCATTGTGCGCGAGTCTATGTCTATGTGTGTGTGCGTGCGTGCGTGCGTGCGTGCGCGTGTGTGTGTGTGTGTGCAAACTCACATATGCGCGTCTCGCGCGAAAACGAACGCAAGCACGCGCAGGTGCAGACACAGACACACACGCAAACACACGCACGCGTAGGGCCTGATGGGATCTGGCACTGCGATATTGAGATGTAACATCGCAACACTAGAGGTTCCGGTTTGCACTGGTGTGGTGTTTCTCTGTGTTTTTTTTATTTCTGGTTTCATTGTGTATTTAGAATCCAGAGCCTCTGTCACAGGCGTGTGTGTCAGGGTATCTCTTCTACTACAATAGATGTGTGTTCTTTGTATCAATTGCTGCCCCTCGTCCTGCAAGTTATCTAGAAAGACACAAAACCTTCAAATGGGGTTAATAAGCACTTTTCAAAATTGCGCGATTACACATACTGATACAGATAGCTCTCCGTATCCGTATCCGTATCCGTATGCGTAACAGCACTGGCTAAACCAGTTTCGCATAAATGAACGGATAGCGGTTAGCCACCAAGTTATTTCGCTGGCTTTTCCAGTACAAATTGTCCGATAAGGTAGGTTCTAAACATGTCAAATTGTTTCTATAATTCCTAAATAAGAAAAACAGTCAAAACAATGTCGTGGTCAGTTTTATGATGCAACAAATAAAATGGAAATCGGTTAACAATTAATTTCCACTGAACTTTAAGGGCATTTTTGTGACGAAATCTACACGAGCACTCTTATTTTGCTGACTTAACAAATGACAATAATATATCATAATCTGAAATCGTTGTCTGGCCCTAAGGCTTAGCATGTCTGAGCTGACGCTTCAAAACGCTTGGATACATAGCCGATCTAAATGACAGAATAGACCATCCAAATACCAGCGATACCTCAAATGTTGCACATGAGACGAATCTAGGTAAATACAGTCTTGAACGAACGCGCCTACACTACACAGATCCATCTCTACTGCTTGCTGAGGCCCACACGCCTACACTACACAGATCCATCTCTACTGCTTGCTGTGATCCACACATCTACATTACACAGACCCGTCTCTACTGCTTGCTGTGGCCCACACATCAACATTACACAGACCCATCTCTACTGCTTGCTGTGGCCCACACATCAACATTACACAGACCCGTCTCTACTGCTTGCTGTGGCCCACACATCAACATTACACAGACCCGTCTCTACTGCTTGCTGTGGCCCACACATCTACATTACACAGACCCGTCTCTACTGCTTGCTGAGACCCACACATCAACATTACACAGACCCGTCTCTACTGCTTGATGTGGCCCACACATCTACATTACACAGACCCGTCTCTACTGCTTGCTGTGGCCCACACATCTACATTACACAGACCCATCTCTACTGCTTGCTGTGGCCCACAAATCTACATTACACAGACCCATCTCTACTGCTTGCTGTGGCCCACACATCTACATTACACAGACCCGTCTCTACTGCTTGCTGTGGCCCACACGTCTACATTACACAGACCCGTCTCTACTGCTTGCTGTGGCCCACACATATACATTACACAGACCCATCTCTACTGCTTGCTGTGGCCCACAAATCTACATTACACAGACCCATCTCTACTGCTTGCTGTGGCCCACACATCTACATTACACAGACCCGTCTCTACTGCTTGATGTGGCCCACACATCTACATTACACAGACCCGTCTCTACTGCTTGATGTGGCCCACACGTCTACATTACACAGACCCGTCTCTACTGCTTGATGTGGCCCACACATCTACATTACACAGACCCGTCTCTACTGCTTGCTGTGGCCCACACATCTACATTACATAGACCCGTCTCTTCTGCTTGCTGTGGCCCACACGTCTACATTACACAGACCCGTCTCTACTGTTTGCTGTGGCCCACACGTCTATATTACACAGACCCATCTCTACTGCTTGCTGTGACCCACACGTCTACATTACACAGACCCATCTCTACTGCTTGCTGTGGCCCACACACCTACATTACACAGACCCATCTCTACTGCTTGCTGTGGCCCACACATCTACATTACATAGACCCGTCTCTTCTGCTTGCTGTGGCCCACACGTCTACATTACACAGACCCGTCTCTACTGTTTGCTGTGGCCCACACGTCTATATTACACAGACCCATCTCTACTGCTTGCTGTGACCCACACGTCTACATTACACAGACCCATCTCTACTGCTTGCTGTGGCCCACACACCTACATTACACAGACCCATCTCTACTGCTTGCTGTGGCCCACACGCCTACATTACACAGACCCATCTCTACTGCTTGCTGTGACCCACACATCTACATTACACAGACCCGTCTCTACTGCTTGCTGTGTCCCACACGTCTACATTACACAGACCCATCTCTACTGCTTGCTGTGGCCCACACATCAACATTACACAGACCCATCTCTACTGCTTGCTGTGGCCCACACGCCTACATTACACAGACCCATCTCTACTGCTTGCTGTGACCCACACATCTACATTACACAGACCCGTCTCTACTGCTTGCTGTGGCCCACACGCCTACATTACACAGACCCATCTCTACTGCTTGCTGTGGCCCACACATCTACATTACTCAGACCCGTTTCTACTGCTTGCTGTGGCCCACACGCATACACTACACAGATCCATCTCTACTGCTTGCTGTGGCCCCCACGTTTACATTACACATACCCATATCTACTGCTTGCTGTGACCCACACGTCTACATTACACAGACCCCTCTCTACTGCTTGCTGTGACCCACACGTCTACATTACACAGACCCGTCTCTACTGCTTGCTGTGGCCCACACGTCTACATTACACAGACCCGTCTCTACTGCTTGCTGTGACCCACACATCTACATTACACAGACCCATCTCTATTTCTTGCTGTGGCCCACACATCTACATTACACAGACCCATCTCTATTTCTTGCTGTGGCCCACACATCTACATTACACAGACCCATCTCTACTGCTTGTTATGACCCACACATCTACATTACACAGACCCGTCTATACTGCTTGCTGTGACCCACACACCTACATTACACAGACCCATATCTACTGCTTGCTGTGACCCACACACCTACATTACACAGACCCATCTCTACTGGTTGCTGTGACCCACACACCTGCACTACACAGACCCATATCTACTGCTTGCTGTGGCCCACACGCATACACTACACAGAGCCATCTCTACTGCTTGCTGTGGCCCCCACGTTTACATTACACATACCCATCTCTACTGCTTGTTATGACCCACACACCTACATTACACATACCCATATCTACTGCTTGCTGTGACCCACACACCTACACAACACAGACCCATCTCTACTGCTTGCTGTGGCCCACACGCCTACACTACACAGATCCATCTAGTTCTTGTTGTGACCCATACACCTACACTACACAGACCCATCTCCACTGCTTGCTGTGACCCACACACCTACATTACACAGACCCATATCTACTGCTTGCTGTGACCCACACACCTGCACTACACATACCCATCTCTACTGCTTGCTGTGGCCCACACGCATACACTACACAGATCCATCTCTACTGCTTGCTGTGGCCCCCACGTTTACATTACACATACCCATCTCGCACAGGGAGGGACAGGACATCAGAGTGGTATTTGTCGACTTGGATATTATATGATCGGGTACCAAGGGAGGAGATATGGAGACGTGCGAGAGAAAGGAATGTACCGGAAAAGTACATCAGACTGATACAGGATATGTACCGGGGGTGTGAGACAAAGGTGCGCAGTGTGACTGGTGAAAGCAGCAACTTTGGCGTAGAGGTTGGGTTGCACCTAGAATCTGCATGTAGTCCATACCTGTTCCTCATATTGATGGACGTCTTGACGGAGAAGGTGAGAAAAGATGCACCAGAATCAATGATGCTCGCAGATGATATTGTGCTGTGTGGAGGAAAGGAGGTAGACATGACAGAGTACCTGGAGAAGTGGAGGAAGGCACTGGAAGCGAGAGGAATGAGGGTTAGTCGACCGCAAACCCAATTCATGGACTTCAGGTTCGAACGGAGGATATAGACAGACCAACTGTAAAGATACTGGGAGACGAGCTGGAAAAAGTGACACACTTCAAATAAGGTCAGTCGTGGAAGAAAAAGGAGACATGGAATCGGAGATCAAACAGAGAGTGATTGCAGCTTGGAGAAATTTGAAGAAATGCAGTGGAGTTCTGTGTGATAGGAGGATGCCAGTGACGTTGAAGATTTAAAAACAGTAGTCAGGCGGGCAATGCTGTACGGGGCAGAGACCTGGGCAACAACGAAAGAACAAGAAGCAAGGATAGAGACGAATGAGATGAGGATGCTGAGGCGGATGTGTGGAGTAACAAAGAAAGATAAGATCCGAAACAAATATATTACAGGAGCAACGAGAGTGACACAAGCATCCAAAAAGATGACAGAGAAACGACTGAAATGGTATGGGCATGTGATGAGAAGGGAAGAGGTGCACATAGTGAGAAGAGTGCTAAATGCAGAGATACCAGGAAGAAGAAGGAGAGGACGACCGAAGACCAGATGGAAAGACACATGCAGAAGATATATGGAAATCGTGGGTCCGAGTGCAGATGTAGTCATGGACAAGGCGACATGGAGAATGACAATTACCAGCCATACCAACAACCCCAGATGACGAGAAAAGTCAGAGAAGAAGAATATTTCATATCATTACTTACATTCGTGGCATGACAAAATATTTTTATAATTACTTTAATGTTCCTAAGCTAAAAACAATGTCCCTGGAATCTCATCTAATTTCAAATAAAAAAAAATTACCTGAAAACTATAATAGGTAAATTGCAATTTAAATGTAGCACCCAAGTTACAGCTTAAAAATATGTAGTTAGAAATTTAGGCATACCGGTAGACGAGTTTCCTGATGACGCGCGCATGAATTAAATCCACCTGCGCGCGCATACTGGCGGCAGAAACAAACATAACCAAGCCAGTTGCGTATGCGTTTGAGTCGTCATGCCATCTTCGTGTTATGCTGTCGGGCATGAGAATCGCTCAAACACACATCCACACTTACAATTATATAGAATACCCAAAGCCACACACCTTTTTCACAAAACAGACGTCAATTATCGCTTAATGCCATACGGAGAACCGATTGTGTATAACTTGATTATTTAAAATAATATTATTTAATGTCAGACATAGGTGTATAGTTAAATATGTGTACAAACAATCTTGATAATTTCACTTGTTTTCTTAAATAGCATAATATTGTACGTTAGTTTTTGGCATTGTTTCAGATTAATTTAACTATTTTTCAGGGAATTGCTCAATGGATTCAAACAGCCCCGACTTTGTGCCATCGGTATTTGCATATAAAAAGAGTAGAGCTGATGATGGCCATAAGATAGAAAGACATGAACGTGCACAACAACGTTTAAAACTGGCAGAAATGGGCATCTCCACTGACCAACTGTAGGACCATCAGAACTGGAGAAAGAAGCAACCGAGGCCCTGATAGACTTAAGACCAGATGCAGGTCCACCTGACAGTCCAAGTATTAACATCTTCTACATACATATACATTGGTGTTGTGCTTATGTGGTGTGACAGTGTGTTGAATGTTGATGGTGTAACTATGTGATATCGGGTATACAATTTGTTTTATTAATCACAGGAAAGTAACACACCCAAGAATATATGTTAAAATTACAATACATGCATCATTAAAATATGTTCATGTCTCTCAGGGAGTTGTATCTTGTTTTCTGTAGGCTGTGCTTGGGTTGCGGGGGTCGGTATGGGACAGTGGTGCTGGGTTCACTTTTCTCCTCGACATGTCATTCCAGGCCGATGCCTTTGATATACAGGCCTCTGGCCGGGTGAGACCATTTCGAACTGGCATTTCAAGCTTGAACATCACAGCTGCTGCATGGCTACACTCTGATCCTTGCCTAAAACAGACACAGTGAACGTGTACATTTTAATAAATATGTAGTTGAATTGCCTACAGTTATGCACCATGTCAGTTATGCTAATGTATAGCATAATCAAAAAAATAAAATATTGCAACACAAAATTCCTACGGAATTGTGCGATGCACAAAGTTAAATCTTAAACACAGTTTTATGAATAGTTGTTCTATGTATTAATAAATATTGTAGTAAATACAATTTGTTTAGTTTGATTTGATTTATTTGGGCAAAGACCTTGTCACCATAATTTCTAAGTATGACGAATGTATGAGTAATAAAAATGTAATATTAATTATGACTAATAGACATAGCCTCCCCTTCAGATAACCCCAGAAGCCATAGCAGCGTATTTCCTTTGACGTCTATGGCCAAGCATAGGATGACTAGAGGGAAAATACATGACATGTATATATAAGTATTAAGATACACCTTAAACTTAGTTTGGCTTTAAACATATAGAACATCAGATCATTATAACATTCGGACAACGTAACTAAGTCTAAGATTGTAATAATGCAAGAATTCGCTATTTTCCAATGCTATGGCTCTATTCAACAGGAATTTGTTGACCTTTTTGCTTAAAACTATATTGAATCCTGTGGAGGTAGGGGGTTCCATAATTGGTATTGCTAGATGAATACACATATAAATGTATTACAAGCTGCTCCCGTGCCCTTGGCATATGGTATTTGGCAGTTGTTGTCGCTATGCCTAATGCTAACATTGTGCTTGATTAGGATGTAATATGTTTAGTTAATTAATACAAGTATGGACAAGAACGAATACAAATTTTAACTTAATTCTAAGACACGTACCCCGCCATACATGTCCAGTGTGCTGTGAGTATGTTCGCCAGTTGCTTAGGTTTTAGCGTTATGGACGCACACCCAGGCCTTGTAGTTGTACATCGTTGTCTGTTCTCCCTGTCGCTCACTTGGGAGGAATTCAGCCATCAAGAAACAGTAGTTGCAGTTCTTATTTATAAAATGATATTTCACTCGCTGTACATGACCACATACAACATAATTGTATGCGTCCAAACGTGTGTAAGCTCCCTTGTTCTCGTAGCCTCGTAGGTGTATATATGCTCGGTGTGTTAATGAAGTAAAGTCTAACTCTAAAGATGAATCTGGGGGACACTAATACTGGTCACTGCTCTAAATCCAGCGACCACTCATTGTCTGGTATCGTATGTGGATCTGGTGGCTGTCACCGGTATTGAGACGAAATTTCACCAGATAATTATTATTTTCTGAGGGGAATTTGCTTTTACTCGCCGAGCCATCCATTTTTAACTTAACAAAGCCGCTCGCCATACACAGACGCCACTTCTGCCGCCAGTATGCGCACGTATCCAAATATGTCACGTTTGTTTATAAACATTGAAACTCGTCTATAGGCAATACTTTAGGTATACTAGTATAAGCCTATGGATAATGAGAATGTATAAAAGTCTGCACATTGTGATCGAACAGTGACTAGTGATCGAACACACAAAACAAATCGTTTCATTTGTTTTTAATTTTCAATTTATACAAGAGTGTCCCAAGGGCCAAGTTCGTGCACCGCGAAATTCCATGACAATGCGGTATTGGTTTTCTTAAGCCTAAAGCGTTTACACTGAATATTAACATGTCAATCAAGTTTACTGCCAATCGGAAACATTCATATCCCGTTCTTCATCCTTCGGGAATCGCAGAAAATACATATAATGGCATTTTCGGGAATTATTACATCCCCAGGCAACACAGCATCGCTTCCATGGCGCGCCGCCATTTGACTGCGCATGTGTACTTGTAAACCTGTTGAGGGCGCCACATGTACTGGGAGGCGTCATATGGACAGGAGTGTCTCGTCTCCCTATTCCTAATATCTCTGATGCGCTCACTTCTGAGCATTGTAGACTATATCCTCTCAGATGCCGATGTCGATTCGCCACTTTCTATATTAATTCGGTGCCTTGGATCATTGGTCTCTGATCTACCGACGAGCGATGTATTTCTCAGTCACTCACCACGTGGAGAAACTGTGGCGTTATTTCCTGCATGCAGTACCGTAATTGTCGACAGCGCGGCAGTACTGTAATGGCGACGCGACAATTGCAGCAGCCCTTGGTTTGTAAATCCACGGGTGGGAGTAACCTGGGAGAGATTAATGCGCTAATATTTTAACAGTGCACTAGTATCTCGTCCCGTGCGCCCACACCACCGGGTTCTTCAGAGTGAATGAGCGAAGTTCAATGCTCATTTGCGTCATTGAACAATTTACCTATGATCAACCAATGATGTGGAGATAATGTGGAGATTTTTTTTTAAATCCACAAAAGTAGACTTTTACTTACGTGTTTACGATAATTCCTAGTAGAAGGCCTTTCTCGACTGGGCGCCTCTGTCGTGTGGAAGTAACATCAATGAAGAAACGAAGCATACAATTGGGGTTTATAATACCAGAATTTATCAATTCTCACAGGGAATTATAAATTAATGAAAAAAGAGAGTAATGTTATTATAGAAATGAACGCATCCACAAATACACGCACACGTACATGCACACGTACACGCACACGTACACGCACACGTACACGCACACACATGCATGTAATCGCATGCACACACATATAGGCCTACTTTCGTGATGGACCACTAAATAATGTTGATGTTATAATTATATAAATACCTAACTAAAATAATTATCTCAACACGTTTACGCGTGTGGTGCACTGACGTCCTCACACGTTTACGCGTGTGGTGCACTGACGTCCTCACACGTTTACGCGTGTGGTGCACTGACGTCCTCACACGTTTACGCGTGTGGTGCACTGACGTCCTCACACGTTTACGCGTGTGGTGCACTGACGTCCTCACACGTTTACGCGTGTGGTGCACTGACGTCCTCACACATTTCGAAACGTGTGAGTGTGTTTTTATTAACTTCCTTCCGTGTCGGATTTAACTGAATCAGGAAGTATTATCCTCTCGATCCAGAATGTAAGCATGGCAAAGGTATGTGAACGTGCACGTGCACGAGGACGGACGTGATTGTGGTCCACAAAGCAGGGTCGACAGGCACGCAATGGCACAGTGCCTAGAGCATTGCACTCGACCGCAGCCATGTCTTAATGGTTGGGCAGCAAAGAATACAATTACTTTTACCAATGACATTTTCATTGTTGTTATCTTCTATCAATCTGTGTGCCTCGCAGCATATGTATACCTAATGCTTTGCATATCCTTCCGGAGTCATTGGTACATCTGAATCACTGTAATATGGCTTTCATTCCATAAATTGTAAAACTATGTATGCCTCAGCACCTCCTCGCAATGCTGCATATGACAGCGCAAATATAACATGCTCTGCCAAACTGGAGCGTTTCAACAAATAAGCTGGTGTTCTTGCCGTTGTCTCGATTGTATTGGCTGTAGACAGAGGTAGGTAGTTGTGTACGAATTGTCTTCGCGCATTAATTTCAGCGTTACTGAATGCTTCCCAGAGAAGTCGAGATGGTGTTCGATTGAACAGGTCTGCCAGGGAGTAAATTGTAAAGTGTAAAGCGCTTTGAACAGTCCTGAGGACTGGATACTGCGCTACATAAGAACGTATTTATCTTTTGTTGATGTGCCAGAAAGTGGCAACACATTGTGTAAAGGACAATTAGACGATAGAGATTGTATTCACAAGACCAACACTAAAGTTATTGGTTGAGCGTGCTCAATTTCACGGTCAAGTGCTTAAACACTGTTCATTGCTAGCAGCATTTGGTCAGGCATCAGACGAAGGTAATACCAAAGGCCAAGGTAGAACCACAGGTCAAGGGAAACACCATCATCAGGCCAAGGGTATACCAAAGACCAAGGTAGAACTACAGATTAAGGGGAAACAATAACATCAGGCCACAGTAATACCAAACACCAAGGTAGAACTACAGATTAAGGGAAAACAATAACATCAGGCCACGGTAATACCAAATACCAAGGTAGATCTACAGATTAAGGGAAAACAATAACATCAGGCCACGATAATACCAAAGACCAAGGTAGAACTACAGATTAAGGGAAAACAATAACATCAGGCCACGGTAATACCGAAGACCAAGGTAGAGCTACAGGTCAAGGGAAAACATTAACACAGCTTCAGTTGCGTGATATCAACATTACAAGAACAAAATAGCAAACTTGATATTGCTGTGTGTGTGTGTGTTTGTGTGTGTGTGTGTGTGTGTGTGTTTGTGTGTGTGTGTGTGTGTGTGTGTGTGTGTGTGTGTGTGTGTGTGTGGTGGTAGTGTTGGTAGTGGTGATGTGTGGTGGTGGTGGTGGTGTGTGTGTGTGTGTGTGTGTGTGTGTGTGTGTGTGTGTGTGTGTGTGTGTATGCTTGCGTGGGTGCGAAGGTGCGTGCGCTCGCGTATATGTAGAGTTGTGTGTCTGTGTGTGCGTATGTGCGTATGTGCGTGTGCATGCTTGCGCTTGTGTGAGTCTGTGCAAACGTTGGTTGGTATATTTGTTACATGTGCCAGTAGTACCGCTCAATGCGTGTGCATACGCCAGCGCAATTACCAATGATATGACAAGCAAACAGACACAGAAGACGGTGTCCCAGGGTCTTCTTGGCGGACGTTTGCAACTATCTAAATGTAAACAGGTTTCCGCGTTAACGCAAGTTTTGTTAAACCTCCCCAACGGATGTTCGTGGTATAATCGCAGAAATTACGAATAACAAAATTAATAACCGACTGACATCCATGAAACGTACGGTACGAGCATCAACCCGGTACGAACACATAATCAACGGGAAATTTCGAGACATAAACAAAGGCGTTTTCTTCCTACGGGTTGTAGATTAATCATTCAAATGTTGGCGTCAGATATTTCAACACGATAGCCAACGAAATGTAGATCTGAGTATCATCAGCATAAAGATGATGATCCAAGTTATGTCTTTGTATAACAGAGCTTAATGGCGTGGTGTAAAGAGTAAAAAGCAAAGGCCCAAGAACAGAACCCTGGGGAACACCAAATAAAGCCGATAGAGCAGCTGAAAAGCAGTTCCCAATTGTTATAGTTTGGTATATATCAGTTAGATATGAAGAAAACCAGCTTAGAGCTGTACTAGATATGCCATACCACTTTAATATGTGTTTAATGAGAATGTTGTGATCAATCGTGTCAAAAGTGGCAGAGAGATCTAGTAAGGTAAGACATAAAGTAAGACATAAGGTAAGACATAAAGTAAGACATAAGGTAAGACATAAGGTAAGACATAAAGTAAGACATAAGGTAAGACATAAGGTAAGACATAAGGTAAGCTAATAACGACGACGCCTCTTAGATCGTATAATTTCGGAAGTCATCCATGGCGCCGGTGGCTTTTCTGACACACATTTGGATGTTATAGGTGCATGTTTGTTAAGTAATGCATTGAGTACGTGTCAGTACTGTTTATATAAGTCGGATAGATGTTCTTTTGGATCTGTTATAAGATCGGATTTAATGATATCAGCCATTAACGCTGTAATGTCAATCCTGTGAATGGCTCTGTAAGACACATTGTGTTTCGACTCTAATGGGATTATAGAAACGTTAACATTAGCAATGACGGTATGGTGATCTGATAGCCTATATGAAACAGTAGGTGCTTGTATATTATTATAATTTGAACGGGTTATCAAGAGGTCAAGCCAATGGCCATGTGTATGTGTCGAAAACGTAACATGTTGTTTCAAATCAAAGGATGCCATAATATCATCAAACATAGTTGCATTTGTAGAAGGTATATCCAAATGTAGATTAAAATCACCAAAAATGTACAATTCTGAATGAATAATTGCCAGATTTTCCAACAGATCCTGAAAGTCTTCAAAGAAATTTGCCGGATATCATGGATGGCGATATATACAAACAAAGAAGAATCTGAAATGTCAGCACAGATGGACTAACAACTGGAATATTCAGGGTTGTAATGTAATTTAACTTTGAACTACTGTGATATTAGAAAGCCAACACCACCTCCACGGCCGACTAAACCGAAATAAGCTAGTTCGCTAGCTGTCATATTAAATATACGTAAACGTAATGGTCAGGGTTATAATTATTACAATACTATGATTGCATTACAACAACAGCCTGTGCCTAATGGCTGTAGGCAAACATCGAATAATAAATAATTAAATTCAAGAGTTTTAAGTAAACGTATCCAAATTACAACTAAATATAGAGTTACAGGGTTATAAGGTTATGTTCGGGATTATAAAGATTGAATAATTACAAAGGTAACACAATTATCTTGCCTCACAAATTGAGCCACTGTACCCCGATTCACTGTACCCGAAAGAACTCAATACACTCACGTAACGTGGCCTTCTGCAGCGGAGAGAGCATATGTTCGGTAACGTCATGATACATTGCTCTCATTACTAACATGTGGTTGGTTTCCTATTCGTGGAGATCCACTCTAAATCACCAAAACAATAGAGTCATGACATTTTACTTTGGATAGTGAAAAACATACTTTACCTATTCGCCACTAGCGAGATCTATCTCGAATAGAAGCATTAATTTAGACCGGGATTGCCTGGACGCATAAACTGATGACATCTCATCGGGAGTCCCGTGTGTCAATGTTAATAACTAACAACTGATTCAGAGTTCTTTTGGTCCACTATGCCCCCTTCTCCCCTATCCATGCATTAACCTGATATAAATACCCGGGCTTTAAAACAGAACAACATACTCGCACCTGAAACTATGTATACTGTGAAGTATCAATATATTGGCATTGTAGGTGACCATTACCGGTGTATCTGCGACTCGGCATATTGCACTGTTCACATACTGCATTGAATAGCAGGGCTAAGTCAGTGCTTATTTAGCACAACCATTGTCTGTTTATACACAAAAGCACCTGCATAAAGTCGACAGACCACACGGACTGGCGCTACTTGCCGACGTGTGTTGGAAGTGGACTCATGCTCGCGTTGTCCAAGATGTCTTCTCCGTATGTTCTGCTGTTTCTCGTCTTCATCTTCTTCAACGGTGGATCTTCATTAGGTTCGTTTGATTCATTTTATTATTTTATCAACATGACACGGAATACAAAATTATTGGATTGGAACACATGATAGCCTGCTTGTCATGCAAGTTAAGTGAACATTGAAAATTCGGCTGCTTTTCTAATGCATTTCCGGCAAACATTTATGCTTCAAGAATACATTCGTGTTCAGAAAGAATATATTTTATATGATTATTCCTTTACTAACAAATACACCTGAATGTATCTAGCAAACGTAATGTGTATTGTGAACAATAATGTTTATGTTAGTGTGTATTGTGAACAATGATTTTTGTGTTAAACTTTACCTGTCTTTAGCGAATTCTATGTTTCTAGTTCGCATGTGATTGTTTATGTTAGTGTGTATTGTGAACAATGATGTTTGTGGTAAACATTACTTGTCTCTTAGCGAATTATATTTTCATAGCTCGCATAGTATTGTGTATATTTGTAATTTATTTATATAAACAAACATAAGTTATATTATTATATGAATGATATACACCGCATTAATCTGCGAAGTGGGAATTATCCCTATGTATCTGCGGGATTACCATTTATTATTAAGAGCAATACATAAATATTATACTAAAGTTGATCTTACTACGATTACACAAACGTACACATGCACGCAACACACACAAACACACATACACACACGTACACACACACACACTTACATCCCCCACACAGACACACACACACACACACACACACGCAACACAACACACACACACACACACACACACACACACACACACACACACACACACACACACACACACACACACACACACACACACACACACACACACACACACACACACACACAGACAGACACACACAGACAGACACAACACAATACACACAACACACACAACACACACAACACACACAACACACACAACACACACAACACACACAACACACACAACACACACAACACATACACAACACACACAGCACACAACACACAACACACACAACACACACAACACACACAACACACACAACACAAACATCACACACAACACAAACATCACACACAACACACACACAAACACAACACACACACAACATACACAACACACACAACACACACAACACACACAACACACACAACACACACAACACACACAGCACACACAGCAAACACAACAATCACAACAAACACGACACACACAACACACACAACACACACAACACACACAACACACACAACACACACAGCAAACACAACAATCACAACAAACACAACACACACAACACACACAACACACACAACACACACAGCAAACACAACAAACACAACAAACACAACACACACAACACACACAACACACACAACACAAACAAAACACACAACACACACAATACACACAACACACACAACACACACAACACTCACACAGCAAACACAACAAACACAACACACACAACAAACACAACACACACAACACACACAGCACACACAGCAAACACAACAATCACAACAAACACAACACACACAACACACACAACACACACAACACACACAACACACACAACACACACAGCAAACACAACAAACACAACAAACACAACACACACAACACACACAACACACACAGCACACACAGCAAACACAACAATCACAACAAACACAACACACACAACACACACAACACACACAACACACACAACACACACAGCAAACACAACAATCACAACAAACACAACACACACAACACACACAACACACACAATACACACAACACACACAATACACACAACAAACACAACACTCACACAGCAAACACAACAAACACAACACACACAACAAACACAACACACACAACAGACACAACACACACAACACACACAACACACACAACACACACAATACACACAACACACACAATACACACAACACACACAACACACACAACACACACAACACACACAACACACACAACACACAGAGCAAACACAACAATCACAACAAACACAACACACACAACACACACAACACATACACAACACACACAGCACACAACACACAACACACACAACACACACAACACACACAACACAAACATCACACACAACACAAACATCACACACAACACACACACAAACACAACACACACACAACATACACAACACACACAACACACACAACACACACAACACACACAACACACACAACACACACAGCACACACAGCAAACACAACAATCACAACAAACACGACACACACAACACACACAACACACACAACACACACAACACACACAGCAAACACAACAATCACAACAAACACAACACACACAACACACACAACACACACAACACACACAGCAAACACAACAAACACAACAAACACAACACACACAACACACACAACACACACAACACAAACAAAACACACAACACACACAATACACACAACACACACAACACACACAACACTCACACAGCAAACACAACAAACACAACACACACAACAAACACAACACACACAACACACACAGCACACACAGCAAACACAACAATCACAACAAACACAACACACACAACACACACAACACACACAACACACACAACACACACAACACACACAACACACACAGCAAACACAACAAACACAACAAACACAACACACACAACACACACAACACACACAACACACACAGCACACACAGCAAACACAACAATCACAACAAACACAACACACACAACACACACAACACACACAACACACACAACACACACAACACACACAGCAAACACAACAATCACAACAAACACAACACACACAACACACACAACACACACAATACACACAACACACACAATACACACAACACACACAACACTCACACAGCAAACACAACAAACACAACACACACAACAAACACAACACACACAACACACACAACACACACAACACACACAACACACACAACACACACAATACACACAACACACACAATACACACAACACACACAACACACACAACACACACAACACACACAACACACAGAGCAAACACAACAATCACAACAAACACAACACACACAACACACACAACACACACAACACACACAGCAAACACAACAAACACAACAAACACAACACACACAACACACACAACACACACAACACACACAGCACACACAGCAAACACAACAATCACAACAAACACAACACACACAACACACACAACACACACAACACACACAACACACACAACACACACAACACACACAACACACACAACACACACAGCAAACACAACACACACAACACACACAACAAACACAACACACACAACACACACAACACACACAACACACACAACACACACAACACACACAGCAAACACAACAATCACAACAAACACAACACACACAACACACACAACACACACAGCAAACACAACAATCACAACAAACACAACACACACAACAAACACAACACACACAACAAACACAACACACACAACAAACACAACAAACACAACACACACAACACACACAACACACACAACACACACAACACACACAATACACACAACACACACAATACACACAACACACACAACACACACAGCAAACACAACAAACACAACATACACAACACACACAACACACACAATACACACAACACACACAATACACACAATACACACAACACACACACATACACAACACACACAACACACACAACACACACAACACACACAACACACACAACACACACAACACACACAACACACACAACACACACAACACACACAACACACACACATACGCGCTTGTTCAATTGTCGTTAGATTTAGATCATAATATACATGTTTCCTAATCCAAACAATAAAGCTCTGTAACCATTTCTGGTGTTGGAATATTTATGATATTTGGTGTGAGAAGTCTTTATCCTTTGTTTGAAGAAACGTATTAATAATATTACAGATAATTTTTTATTCGTGTTTATTATATTGACATAGTTTCGGCACCGCGAATTATGATGAATACGTCTACTTTCTAATGGACAATCAGATCGACACCAGGTGCAAACCGAGGTCTGACTAGAATTACTTAATCAAGTGATATATGTACACCTGTTTTGTAGCACTACCAATGCGTTAACCTGATAGAAACGCTAGGGCGTTAAACTAGAATGACACACTGACACTTGAAACTATAACTGTTGTGAGGTATCAATAAAGTGGCATTGTAGGTAACCATTACGGGTGTATCTGCACTCAGCATATTACATTGTTCGCATATTGCATTGAATAGTAGGGCTAATTCAGTGCTTATTTGGCTCGACCAATTTGTTTATACACAAAAGTTCGCACCTGCATAGATTCGACTGACCACTGGCGCTGTTTGCCTACGTGTGTTGGAAGTGGACCCATGCACGCTATTATCCTATATCTCATCTTCACCTTCTTCAACGTTGGATTTCCATGTAGTGAGTTTAATTCGGTTAATTTTTCATTTACGACACAAATTCACACTACAAGTTTTATAAACACGTGACGGAATATTTAAATTATTGCAATGGAACATGTGTTGGTTTGAAACTGAAATACGGCTGATTTTTCAGTGCATTTCTGGGAAACATTCATGCTTTAGAATACGTTCATGTTCAAACAGAACGCATTTTACTCGTTTACCAGCACATTCACATAGATTTGTCCAGCTAACTTCTTGTGTATTGTGGATATTGATGTTTGTGGCGGACTTTTCTCTTGGCGTAATATATCTTTCTAGCTAGCATATAATAATTATTGTGTGTGGTTATATTTTTGTATATAAACAAACATATGTCATATTATTGTGTGTATCTTGTACAAACGCTTTAGTCTGCGAAACGGGAATTAGCGCTACATACTGCAGACTTACAATTTGATATTAAGAGCAGAATATAATTATAATACTACGGTTGATCTTACTACCATTATCAAGATCAATGACTACACCCTGGAGGTAGTAGAAGTCTTCACCTACCTCGGGTCAAACATTTCGCTGGTCACTGAGATAATTAGGCACATCTGAAAAGGTGCAGTCACTGTGGCCAAGTTGACCAAAAGAGTATGGGAAAACAAGATGCTCACTGAGAACACCAAGATGAGAGTTTACCAGGCCTGTGTGTTGAGCACCCTCCTCTACGGCAGCGAATCGTGGACCTCATACATGCGCCAGGAGCGCCGCCTCAACACCGTCCACATGCGGTGCCTCAAGCGCATCTTCCATATCACCTGGCAGGACCGTGTCCCCTACAGCAACATACTGATCCGTGATATTCACTGCTGAGCCAGAGCGTTTCCGTTGGCTGGGCCACGTACGGCGCAGCATGCCGCTGAGAAGAAGATGCGGCGCACACAAGCGGCACTACCACTGTCATCCTGCTTCGTCTCCTGTGGCTGCGACAGAGAATGTCACTCCCAAATTGAGCTGCTCAGCCATAGCGGACGCTGCAAACTTTCCAGAAACTGACAACAGGGTGCACCAGCATCATCACCCTACTACTATCAAAGGTGCCCATTCCCGGGTGGCGCTATATACACACAGCCACAGAAAATGTCTTCCCGGCATATATTCTTAAACATAATTTTATATGACACTAGCTGAGTTACCCCGCGTTGCCCGGGGGACAAGGCAGTCATATACATCCTCAAATCATTTGCACTGAAATCTAAAAAAGTATTGTTTACATAATTATGAAAACTGAAAATAGACCGAACCTCAAATGCCCAACATTTGTGTTCCAGACGTCAAAGGCACCCATCCCAAATGTTTCTAGCCTACCCGCATTAATTAATTTTAACTGGTCCCTGGCCTAGTTGTTAGGACAACCTTTAGCCAGAAATCGCACGCGCTCATCCGTGTAACTGACGTAACCAGCATCTGGCATCTGGTTTACGCGTCCGGGATTCTGTAACGTTAATAACATAAAAACTAATACATTTGTCTGCATACACCCAGCGACACATTTGTACATGGAATAATTACCTGTACAATGATATAGAAAAACATTAAATCCCGTGGCTGGAACTCCACGGAATTGTTGCAGTGTGTTGTTTGCCAGAAGTAGCCCGCGCTCACGGGGCTGTAGTGGCGAAATACTGACCAGCGACAGGTAGACCTGGTGTATGTTAAGCGCTGAGGATTTTCAAACGTCAATAACTTCAAAACTATTTCTGCATGCATCCAGCGATATATTAGTAGATGGCATAATTATCTTTAAGATGATATAGAAAAACATTACATTTCGTGGCTGGAACTCCACGTACAGCCTTTTGAAATACTGAACCCCCAAGTTCTCCACCCCTCCGGACGAATTTCGAAAATGTCTAAATTTACAAATCATCCCAGAGGGCCCGGTAGATCACATGCAAAATGTCACCCCGATACATACAAAACTGATGAAGATGTGGGTGCACATACAAACAGAGAACGAACTGTTTTATAATAATTATAGATAAATAAACAAGAGTTTATCGCGTTAAATGGCGTAAACCGTTCTCAGTTGGTCGGTAGTCCTCAAAACAGTCGTAAAAGATATGCGTTACGTTATGAACAATCCATGTACGTCTGTTTAACTTAAGGTACAAACTCTCAAATGTGCATGAACCATTAAACAATGGAAAGTTAAAAAAAAACTCAAGGCGTTACTTCTCTTCCGAAGTATCGCGCGCGCGCGCGCACGCACGCACGCACGCACGCACGCACGCACGCACGCACGCACGCACGCACGCACGCACGCACGCACGCACGCACGCACGCACGCACACACACACCGAGGGGGAGAGAGAAAGAAAGAGATAGAGAGAGAGGGGGGGAGACAGACAGACAGACAAAGACAGGCAAAGACAGACTGATGGATGGACGGACGGACGGACAGACAAACAGACATATAGCTTTGATCTTTGGGTATACAACACTTACATATTTATTTTCAAAAGCGCATTAACCTAATTCGCCTGCCTCGTGACCTCGCCGGTAACACCGGTCGTTCTTTTATGCAAGTCATCTCCGCTCTGCTCCATTTCACTGGTCTACTCAAGACGATTACAGCTGCCGCGACGTTAGCAACGTATTATTTCCAAACGCGTCAGTTAATCCATTTACAATTTGCTGGCTTGGTGCCAGCCGATCCATTTTGTCTAAGGTAAAAATTCAATGTAGTGAGAGTTGAAGATTATCGAGATACATACCTGAATCATACTTTAAACACACAATTAAATCTGATGTACAAATACAGTATCTTTGCAGGACAATTGTTTCTTTACCTAGGACAATTCGAAGACATTATTGCCTGGTTCTTTGTTCGTTTGTGCACACACACGCGCGCGCACGCACGCACACACACACGCACGCACACAAGCACGCACGCGCACTCTTACGCTCGCACGCACGCGCAAACGTACTCACACACACATAATTGTAGTTGATGTATTATTTTATTTTAGCTACACCTCTTTGTACGCCGTGTTCGAACCTCACCTACGTGCCAGCCGGGTAAGTCGCATTGCTTAGATGCCCGTCAGTAATATCAGTTATTGCCAGTTTATTGTCGCATCGAATGTATACGAAGCGATGGTAAACTTAATACCTTCTTCTGTGAACGCGCGATATTGCTAGGTCTACAGTTAACTAAATGTCTCGGTGTTTTGGCAGTAGTAACTTCATGCGTTATTGTTTACAATACGGCAACGTTTTATGTTGCAACCTTGTTGTCATAAATGCCTAGAAAACTGGATTAGAGAGTTATAAGGTACGTTAACCCAACTATTGGCAAATGTTACAAATTTAGTCACTTAATGATTGAGTGGATGTATGGTATACCATTCTACTGCTGTCATGTTGTGCTATTCAATACAGTGCGTGGAATGTTCTTGTAGATATGCAAAAGTGAGTTACATCGAGTCGACGGAGTATTTGGAAAACCCAAACAGAGGCTTTACACAAATCTTTGAAGGAAGAGCATCGGATTTCGTACCAATTACCGTACGTACATAGTTGATGAAAAATATAATCTTAAAATTGAATAATATATAATTAGGTCACTATGTAATGTCATTCGTCTTGGAATACTGATTGTAACGTTTTCTTTCAAATTAATGCATGTTTTAATTATGGGTCATTAATCAGGCAACAAACATAAAAGGATGCTAACATTGATTGGTTAGAAAAGCCGCGACATGCGAGGTTGACTGGTGAGAATTGCTCTGGTGTGAAAAGTTTTTTATTGTCAGAATACTGTATCGATAACGGTATCCTGACTAGCAAAATATCCTATGGACACATCACGCCAGTGTGCATGGTGGCTAGTTTGGTTTAATTGTTTAGATGTGGGGCACGTCACGCTAGCGCGGGCATATTTTAAAGGAAACTACAACGGTCTAGGTTGGGGGCACGTGCCCCCAAGCGCTCTCCGTTTGCGCCTATGCCTGCTCATTACGGACATGTTGCGGTATTCCGGCAATGTACATTATGACGAGGTTTATAAGGTATAAGGTACAACCTATTGTGGTTGTTGGTTCTACTCAGGTGGGAGACTGTGAGTGGTACAGGGAAACGTATGCCATGACGACAATATGGCGGTCATACATCCTCGACGACTTCGTCACGACCAACATCACTGACGACTTCCTGAACAAGATCCGCGCGGACATGGAAGCGACCCGGATCGCCAAGTTTACACTCATGATACGCTTCATGTACACAGACGTCATGCCAGCCGTAAGTACGCTGTAATGGTACGCTTTAGGAAAACAGACGTCATGTCAGCCATAAGTACGCTGTATTGGTACGATTTATGTGCACATACGTCATGCCAGCCGTAAGTACGCTGTAATGGTACGCTTTAGGAAAACAGACGTCATGTCAGCCACAAGTACGCTGTATTGGTACGATCTATGTGCACATACGTCATGCCAGCCGTAAGTACGATGTATTGGTACACTTTAAGAAAAGAGACATCATGTCAGCCGTAAGTACGCTGTATTGATACGCTTTATGTACACATACGTCATGCCAGCAGCATATACACTGCAGTGGTACGCTTTATGTATACGTACTTCATGCCAGCCGTAAGTACGCTGTATTTGTACGCTTTATGTTCACGTACTTCATGCCAGCCGCAAGTACGCTGTATTGGTGTATTTAAGATAGCGACAGTATTGTGTAAGCGAACAACCTCTAGCTTGCCGAAATGCAGTTTAAAGTGAGCTTGTCTGTTGCGTTACCCGGAATCACCCTCTCCAGGACCAAGGCAGGTAATTATTGGCACGATGTTACCCGGAATCACCCTCTTCACGACCAGGGCAGGTAATCATTGGCAAGATGTTACCCGGAATCACCCTGTCCAGGACCAGGGCAGGTAATTACTTTCAAGATGTTACCCGGAATCACCCTATCCAGGACCAGGGGAGTGATTACTGGCAATATGTTACTCGGAATCATCCTCTCCAGGACCAGGGGGGTAATTACTGGCATGATGTTACCCGGAATCACCCTCTCCAGGACCAGGGGTGTAATTATTTACAAGATTTTACAAGAAATCACCCTCTCCAGGACCAGGGGGGTAATTACTGGCAAGATGTTACCCGGAATCACCCTCTCCAGGACCAAGGGTGTAATTATTGACAAGATGTTACAAGAAATCACCCTCTCCAGGACCAGGGGGGTAATTACTGACAAGATGTTTGCTTAATCAGTTGTCTTAATTATGGGAAGTTCGCCGACACGCGCAACATGAACGAGCATTGCCGTTATCCCGGCCCAACATGAACGAGCTTTGCCGTTATCCCGAACCAACATGAACGAGGTTTGCCGTTATCCCGGCCCAACATGAACGAGCTTTGCCGTTATCCCGGTCCAACATGAACGAGCATTGCCGTTATCCCGGTCCAACATGAACGAGCATTGCCGTTATCCCGGCCCAACATGAACGGGCATTGCCGTTATCCCGGCCCAACATGAACGAGCTTTGCCGTTATCCTGGCGCAACATGAACGAGTTTTGCCGTTATCCCGACGCAACATGAACGAGCTTTGCCGTTATCCCGGCGCCACATGAACGGGCATTGCCGTTATCCCGGCCGCCTTCGCCTACATTCGATGGTTTTCCATTAGAGGGTGTTAGTTATTGAATATTTTTTTTACAAATTGAATGTTTTGTGGGCCAAATGTTCAAAGTGCGATCAATGTGTCTGGCTTACTATTCGCATATGGTTGGATAGTGTGCCTTAAATATATTTATTCTAATATGGGTGAACAGCATGCCTTCAATATATTTATTTTAATAAGGGTGGACAGTATGCCTTCAATAAATTTATTCTAATATGGGTGGGTAGTATGTCTTCAATAATATATTTATTTTAATATGACTGGATAGTATGCCTTCACTATATTTTTTCTAGTATTATAAACATTATATTAAAAGAAAAGAAAGATTTTATATATTAACGACTGGTCCATATTTTAATGTTTCTAATCAGGCTCTGTTATTACGTTATCAATTTGTTATTTAGAAAGTTACACACACACCACACACACACGCACGCACACACACACACACACACACACACACACACACACACACACACACACACACACACACACACACACACACACACACACACACACACACACACACACACACACACACAGAGAGAGAGAGAGAGAGAGAGAGAGAGGGGGGAGTGGGAGAGAGAGACAGACAGACAGGCAGACAGAGAGACAGACAGACAGGCAGACAGACAGACAGACAGACAGACAGACAGACAGGCAGACATGCAGACAGACAGACAGACAGAGATAGAGAGTGAGAGGGGGGAGAGGGAGAGAGAGAGAGAGAGAGAGAGAGAGAGAGGGGGGGGGAGAGGGAGAGACAGACAGACAGGCAAACATGCAGACAGACAGACAGACAGACAGAGATAGAGAGAGAGAGTGGGAGGGAGGGAGAGGGAGAGAGAGAGAGAGAGAGAGAGAGAGAGAGAGAGAGAGAGAGAGAGAGAGAGAGAGAGAGAGAGAGAGAGAGAGAGAGAGAGAGAGAGAGAGAGAGAGAGAGAGATAGGGAGAGAGAGAGATAGAGACAGAGCGACAGAGAGACAGGCAGACATGCAGACAGACAGACAGAGATAGAGAGAGAGGGAGAGGGAGAGGGAGAGGGAGAGGGAGAGGGAGAGGGAGAGGGAGAGGGAGAGGGAGAGGGAGAGGGAGAGGGAGAGGGAGAGGGAGAGGGAGAGGGAGAGGGAGAGGGAGAGTATGTGTGTGTGCATGCGTGCATATGTGTGTGCGTGTATGAGTGTGTGTGTGTGTGTGTGCGTGAATGTGTGTGTGTGTATGTGTGTGTGTGTGCGTGCGTGCGTGCAAGCGCCCATCCACTCACTATCCATATCGACCACGCGCTCAGTTCGATTGTTGGACAATCGAAGTGAGCGGGACACGATCGGGATAGGATAGTGAGTCGACATAGAGGCACTTGCAGCCACTCTCTGTTAAGACGAATGTGCTCAGACGATTGTTTGACCTCGCTACCAGGACAACAAGGCTCCGTATGGCGATGCGACGAAGGAGGTGATACTGACGCACATCGACCAATTAGGGCCTATCTTCCGGGACTACGAGGACGTCATTGACGTCGTGCAGGCCGGGTTCATTGGCGTCTGGGGTAAGAACCGCGACCACCTCTACAGTCAGCTGTCGATTATTGCTGCATGGGTGGCCCTTCGTGTAGTCAGTTTATATATTCACCCCCCTGGTCACATTAGGAGTGTAACATCACACCGTCCGTTGCGCCCTCTTGACGATACTTCTCCCCCTCTCCCGATATTTTTAAATTATCGTTCACTTTCGTTTTTCATACCTGTCCTTTCGACATCTCTCTTGACAAAATAGCGCCCTCGTATTTCAATTTTCTCTTCAACCACCCATTTCTAATATCCGTGTTCTCTTTGTCAGTATGTCCCTACTCGTTCTCTATATAGGCCTATACGTCCTGTTTACCTCAGCCTGCGCCACACTACTTTAATTTTCTGGTATTTCGTTACGCCATCTTCCATCTCTTTATAGATAGCCCCAAACTGACTGGACGTCGCTGTTAAACGTGTTACGCTTTGTTTCTGGTGTACAACGAAATGACTCGGGTAAACAAATTCTCTCTTAATCCGACACAAGGCACTAGTGTCATTTGAACTTCTAGCTTGTATAGACAGGTACGTTTTTGTAAAGGATAAAAATCAAATCATGTCATTTTTTCAGGTGACTGGTATTACACAACACATTTCGGTTCGCCGGAGGACCTGGTATTTCAAAGCCCCAACATCGACGGTTTGACCCCGCAGCAGTGGCAGGACAGAAAGGACGTCTTGACCGCTCACCTCGACAACCTGCCGCTGACAATGTGAGCATCGTGTCGCAGTCCTTCTATCTCATACGTGGCAAATCCCACTCATTCGACGCGAACTACGTCTAACAGAAACGATAATGTATGGTATTTCTTGCGTTTAACGACATGTCATTGCTTTGGACGGCTACTTGATAACGACGCACATTAATAGTGCTGCCACTCATCGGAGAACACCACAACTGTATCGCGTGACTATCGCTGCAGTTGCAATAACAAACACTTAGCTTACACCCACCCGCAGTGCAAGAAATCAAAAGGCAGCAGTTTTCACCTTTACACCATAGTGATCTTAAATTGATCACAGCTCATTATGTGTCTGTTGCTATCGCCAGTGATGGTAGAGTTATACGACAATAGCACACAGTGGTCAAAGTCCCTCCATCGGGTACACGTAAGTAAAGGACTTGAAATACTTACCATTGGTTTTTTAGTACCTCATAAATTGGAAACTCAGAGTCCAATGGTCCAAGGAAGCAAATTCACGTAGAAACAGAAGATGCAATCTCGGCACCTGAGTGGAAATACGTCCAGACTGTTCCCCAGTATTTGCGGATTAATAGATTATTAATAGTAAATCGGCAAGCAAAATACTAGCTGTAAATCTATCCCCAATAGTGACTGCTAATGAAGTTGTTTGACGGGAGTACTTCTGTTGTCAGAGCGGTGAGCGTGCGAACGCCGAGGTTCAAGACGGTTCTGTATGATGACGTCGGCACAACTGAGGACGAGATGAAAGATCGCACTAACAAAGGCAGAATAGGTACTTGTATACTATACCGAGCAAAACAAAATTGACATGTAGAAAGATTTATATAATTTTGGTAACCTTTGTATGTAAGCGTATATTGGATATATTGTGTATTATGAATATTGTTTTCGGATTCTCAAAGTAATTAGCAAAAGTTACAATTAAAAATTACAATAATTGTCAATTATTGTTGCGTTCTTCATAATGTGGTCTCTTAACGCAAAATTAGGGACGATTGTTTTAAGATCTTTTTATTGTTTTCACAGTAGTTGAGTAACACACAGTAAGTATGAGTTAGTAGACATATCTAAAAGACTTGGATTTTCGACCAGGATAGTGACATTGGCCATGTGACACACCTATAATTTCAGTTTGGTGAAGAAGACCGCGGGATGCGGTTGAAAAATCCAGATCGAAAATTTAAGTTTCTTGAGAGGTTTATGAAAAAAAAAACCGGATCATCAATCCTTTCAAAGAAATGTCAGCTAGATTATTACTTCATGTAATAGTCCGCGGTGCTCGTGACAAGAAGAGTGCTGCTTTGGATGGTGACAGTTGTCTTTGTCTTTTCATCTAGGTCACCATAACAACGCGTTTGTGACGTCATCGACAGACAGCGGCACCTACCAGTGCAAGCTGGTCGAATACCGGTACCTGCGTGTTGACACGCAGCGCACGCCGATCGGCGGGGAGAGCTTTGAGAAGTCCTCCAATGTACCGCTCGACAGGTGAGGATGTCGTACGAATATAAAGGTCACATAACCTTAGCATTGTTAGCGTTTGCGAAAAGCGGAACTGGATGCTTTCATTCGTACACGCACACGCACACGCACACACTACATACTATATACTACTTACAGACAGACAGACAGACAGACAGACAGACACACACACACACACACACACACACACACACACACACACACACACACACACACACACACACACACACACACACACACACACACACACACACACACATACACACTCTTTCTCTCTCTCTCTATCTCAGACACATACACTCGCACACACACACACGCACACACACACACACACACACACACACACACACACACACACACACACACACACACACACACACACACACACACACACACACACACACACACACACACACACACACACACACACACACACACACACACATACACACTCTTTCTCTCTCTCTCTATCTCAGACACATACACTCGCACACACACACACACACACACACACACACACACACACACACACACACACACACACACACACACACACACACACACACACACACACACACACACACACACACACACACACACACACACACACACACACACACACACACACACACACACACACACACACACACACACACACACACACACACACACACACACACACACACACACACACACACACACACACACACCCGCACACTCTAGCGCGCCCGCCCGCCCGCCCGCCCGCACACATTCACACACACACACACACACACACACACACACACACACACACACACACACACACACACACACACACACACACACACACACACACACACACACACACACACACACACACACACACACACACACACACACACACACACACACACACACACACACACACTCACACACACACACACACACACACACACAGAATAAAAAACATTGTTTCACTTGATAGTTCCTTACAGCGATGTGTTTGCACAGGTACAAATGTCCGACGGCGACACGAGAGCTGAAGCAACTTCATTACTCTTACTTTAACATCGACTCGAGCACGGACGTGTTGGACAGTTGGAAGGAGGACGGCTGCTTTGACGACATTCGCCTAGCCCTGGGCTATCGACTAGTCCTCAAGAAGGTATCGCCCGTGTAGCTTGTGTATTATTTCTCCCGAAATTATTATTTTTTGTTCACCTTCTTAAGAAATATTACGTTTCAACGCAATATAAATGGATAGTGACTGCCGGATGTGTTCAAAAGATTGTTTGGTGAAACCACACAATTTTATTATTATTATTATTGTAAGAAAAAATACCATTACCGGACGGTTTAACTTGATAGTTCTTATGTGACAGTCGTGGTAACAATATTTACAAAATGCAAGAAAATATACAACATCGTTACATAAACACCATAACGCGCTTGCATAGGAACGCCATTGCTTTAGCGCACGTCAAAGGTATTTAACCAGAAACAACCTCGTCATGCACGTGCTGCAATACACGTTGTATGTTCAAACTATGAATGTTGGAGATAAATTGAAATTCAGGTCCAACGATATTTCCTAGTAGTGATAGTGTACACTTGTCAAATAATATCCGTACTGTTATCGTATTGGCATGATGGAAGAAACATTGTGTCAGCATCTTATTCATGTTGCCAGGCAACCTTGTCGACGTTATTGTCTATATGCCAGAGAACACTACATGATACGCATTGGCCACATCGAACGATTTATGTATTTTGCGTTGCAAATAATTGTACGTAGTAATTACAAAAGGTAATTCGTAAGTGTTAATTATGTACAATTTGTACGCTTATGTTTTACAATAAACCGCCCACATTTAACTATGACGGTACTACGTACTCAGACATTCTATGTATAGACACAGGAGCCGGTTTCCAAAGCATTCGCATCAAGCGCGTCATTTGTACCGGTTGTTCAGTTACTTTATACGTTGTGATTTTAATGACATACCCTAGAAAACCACGAAACCTTGATAAACAGGAAATAAAGGCGTTACATTTCATTCGTGGAGTCGTAGATTAATCCATGAAAGTTTGGCGCCCGGTGTGAAAGCTGTCTAGGAAAAACAAAACATTAAGATAACCACTACATACATGCATGCATACACGCATAAACGCATACATGCACACGCACACACGTTCACACGTACATATGCACACACGCACACACGTTCGCACGCACGCACACACGCACAGGCGCGCCCACGCACACACATTCACACGAGCGCGCAAACCTGAGTATAGTTAGATGAGCGCTATTCAGAATTAGGCAGCTACATATCCTATGTGAATATACTTACGTGAGAATATTTGTTTCAGGCAATCCTGCCTCTGAGCGCTGAGCAGGGAGGCAAGTTTTGCTTCCATCTGGAGCTGGAGAATGTGGGGTTCGCTGCTCCCTATAAACAGAAGACACTCGAGATCATGCTACGACACAAGACCAGGTCAGTAATAAAACGACCTTACATGGAAGAACAAGCGCTAAAATCTGAGTAAAATATATATTGGAAGAATAAGAAAAACAGATGAATATATCTGCGGGAGCACAACAAACTATTTCACCAAATCAAAAGAGGATTACATGAAGATAGAGGCGACCCGACGAAGTTCCATTTTAAATCGAATTGCCAACTGGAGCAATCATTTTGAACAACCCCGTCTATTGTATCTTTCAGTGGGCAGTTGCATTCTGCGGCTCTCAGCTATGACTTGATGACGTGGCTACCAGGGGAGACTATCGTCGTAGATACTGCAGCTAATATGCCAAACGACATTCCAGCCGGCACCTACGAGGTAGTGTGGTCTGTTTCGTTGCTGTTTTCACCAGTGTTCAGTATTGTGTGTGTGTGTGGGTGTCTGTGTGTGCGTGCGTGCACATGTGTGTGCGTGTGAGTGTGCGCGCGTGTGTGTGTGAGTGTGTGTATGTGCGCGCGTGTGTGTGCGTGCGTGTGCGCATGCGTGTGTGTACATGCGTCCATGTTGTGCCTGTGCGCGCGCGTGCGTCCGTGCGTGCGGTGTGTGTGCGTGTGTGTACGTGCATGCGTGCGGTGCGTGTGTGTTCTGGCATGTGTGTGTACGTATAATATTGTAGCATTGGGATTGTGATAAAACTAATATAAATGATATTTATAGCTATCAGAATTAACATGTTGTAGTAATGTAGTTAATTATTAACTACATTAATATAATTATGTATGTGCTATACTCTTCCATCACATTTATTAAATCTATGCAAACATAAATTGTCTTTTGATGTTAATCGCAGAAACCTAAAACGTATGGCTCAACTTGAAGCCACTACTGACACAACGTATATGTACCGACAGATGCTACTGGCGATCAAAGACCAAGTGGCGCCTCAATTCTCCGACTACAACATCCTGCTGGCGAATGTCGGCGTTCCTGAGAGGAAGAATGGTCTAAACAACCTCCTGCACGACCTCACGGTACGCCTCACACCACGCAGTGCTGCACTGCCATCGAACATATGTATGCTGAATAGAGCGATATATAACGACGTTTATATACACTTGAAGACACGATCTTATTTTCTCTTATATCGGAATCTTATCACGACTGTTATTCTTTAAAACGCATTGCTAGATTTTATTATTTTTGTTTGGTCGTTCATATTAGTTACCACCTCGCCTATTAACATCCTGTCCAGCATACGCTGCTACTTTGCTGAACTGAGGGAGAGACATTGTTGAGTTGCCACCTAGCGGAGTTGACCTTTCGGTTATAACTCCATTTTAAATTAACCTGTTACCATGCAGGTCATCACAAGTGGACATGTACCTAGAAACCAGCGTGTCTAAATACTAAATTATCAACATGTTTAATTGATTCATTATAACTGGATATAAAATGCGTTTGTTTAAATGCAAGGAGCATAGTAAACAAAAGAAAAAGAAGTGAACTAAACATTATGGTAGAAGATATTGACTCTCACATAATAGGTATGACCGAATCATAGGCAACCACTGATATATCAGATGCCGAATTTGGACTGACAGGGAATGTAATGTTTAGGAAAGATAGGACAGGAAGAAGAGAAGGTGACGTTTTTCTATATATTAAAGAATCTTTCCAGGCTAATGAAATAAAATGAGAAAGAGAAGCAGATTGCGAAGAAGCTGTTTGGTGTAACACAGTTACAGGAAACTCAACGTTAACGGTTGGTTTAATTTATCGAAGTCCAAACATAAGCATAGAAGAGAATGAAAAAGTACAAAACGCTGTAAAGGAAGTGAGCAAACGGGACTGTATTACTATGGGGCATTTTAACCATGGGCATGTGTAATGGAAATCTCTACAGAGTACACGGAGTGAGGACCACAAGTTTTTAGTTTTAGAGCAAGATAGTTTCCTTTCTCAACATGTGCTAGAACCAACAAGGGGAGAGAATGTTTTAGACGTAGTTTTTGTCCTCACAAAATTAATTCGTTGACAATGTCAGTGTATATGAGACACTGGGGAGTAGTGACCACAACCAGATACATTTTACCATCAAAGTAAAATCAGAAAGGAACAATAAAAAGCAATGCAGCAGACATTTCCACAAAGGAAGATATACGGACATGAGAAGATATTTAATAAAGATAGACTGGAATAACACACTTAACAACAAGACAGCAACAGAATGCTGGGATATCTTAAGGAGTGAAACTGAGTGCATCGTCGATCAATTTGTTCTCTTGAAAAAATGGTCCAGAAAGAAACACTTATTGAAAGAAGCCATCAGAAAAATGAAATAAAAACAACTGACGTGGAAGTCATATAGACGTACTGGAAACAAAGAAGACTACAACATTTATAAAGAAGCACTTAGCCAAGCTACAATTGAAATTATAAATTTAGCTTGTATTATAAAACATAACAGCAGTAGTTTTTATGCATATTTTCGGAGTAAACAGAAAGTTCAAGATTAGGTCGGTCGTCTAGAAGATAGTGCTGGAAATATAATATCAGAAGGATTCTTAATGGCAAAAGACCTGAATGAGTTTTTAGATGTTTACCACGGAAGATATCAGTTCACTGTCAGTACCAGGGGCTAAGTTCAAGGAGGCGGAATCAGACTATTTAAGGCAGTTTATTGTAACTCCAGAAATGGTAGCTAAGAAAATAAGGGCAATGAAGGATAAGGAATCATCAGGAGTGGATGGGATTCCACCCAAATTATTATTGGTAATTGTAGAACAAATTAGCGTACCGCTTACAACAGTTTTCAACTTGTCATTAGAAGAGGGGTGGTTCCTTTAGAAGCAAATATTATACCGTTATTTTTAAATGTTCGAGAAACAGTCAAAGAACTACAGACCAGTAAGTTTAACATCGGTGATTTGAAAATTATTAGAAAGACTAATTAAAGATCACATGGTGTATTTTCTTGTTAAATATAACTTGATAATCCCATCTCAACATGGGTTTCTAAAGCCGAGGTCATGCTTAACAAAATTGTGATGTTTTTTGAAGATATCGCTATGTGGGTAGATGAGGAATCACCAGTAGATATCATCTACTTAGATTTTAAGAAAGCTTTCGACAAAATGCCACATCAAAGATTACTTACTAAACTAAATTCCCATGGCATAGAAAATTGTATAATTAACTAGATAGAAAAATGGCTGATTGACAGAAGACAACGGGTAGTAGTTGATGTGGAGGCTTCAAACTGGAAATCGGTTTTGAGTGGGGTACAACAGGGATCAGCACTGGGATCTATATTATTCTTAGTATATATCAGGGATTTGGACCATGCTACGCATGCAAGGTGTTGCAATTTGCGGATGGTACAAAAGTGTTTAGAAGGATTAAACGTGATGGAGATGAACAGCATTTACAAGATGATTTTGACAGGTTGATTAAATGGTCTGAAAAGTGGAAAAGTTGTTCAATTTTAGGAAATGTAAATGCCTCCACACAGGACATGGTAACGAAGATATACAATAAATATACCATGGGGAACTGCACTAAGTACTACTGTAAAAAAGGTGTTGGGGTTAACCATTAGTGCTGATATGAAGGTTTCATAGCAGTGCGGAGTTGCAGCTTCAAAGGGAAATCAAATCCTTGGATTAATTAGGCGAAATATAGCGTATAATGAGACAAGATTTAGCAAGATTTAACGAGATTGCCACCGGGAGAATTAACTCTAGGTGGCAGGTGGACAAGGAAGCCTTTTGGCTTATCGAGAGTCCAATCCTTTTTACGTACGTGTATTCCGCCTTTTCTGATGTACGTGTCAGTTTTATTTGTATACACATTCACGCTACTGGCACACACACACAATCAACAGATAATCTCTTCCAATAATTTAGAGTCCTTTGTGAAAATGAGAACTTTCGTATATCTAATCTACACTGCTCCTTTACAAATGTAACGTCATGTCCCCTAGTCCGTCTATCTTTCTTAACTGAGAAAAAAATATGTCTATCAATATTTTGATAACCATTCAATATTTAAAAATACGTCTACATGGTCTCCTTTCAATTTTCAAGACTCTAGTGTTGTCAAATCCCATTAATTTTGGTCGTATATCTTAACAAAGATCTCTCAGTTTGTGTGTCATTTTAATCGCACTCCTCAGTACTCTTTCTAGTGTATCTATAACTTTCTTGCGATATGGCCTCCACGCTTGTATACAATATTGTAAATGAGGCCTAACTATTGTTTTGTACAGCGGTATTATTAGTTCTGTTTCTTTATGTGCTATGTTTCGCCTTATCAATTCAAGGATTTGACTTTCATTTGAAGCTGCAATTCCGCACTGCTCTGAAATCTTCATATCAGCACTAATTGTTAACCCTAAGTCTTTATCTTTTACAATAGTACTTAGTACAGTATCCCCATTGTGTATTCTACATCTTCATTCCCATGTCCTGTGTGGAGGCATTTTCGTTTCCCAAAACTGAACAACATCTGCCATTATTCAGACGATTTGATCAACCTTTCAAGATCATCGTGTTAATGCTGTCTATCTCCACCACTTTTAATCATTCTATCCACTTTTGTATCATCCGCAACGTTCAACACCTTACTTTTTATATATCATCGTCCAAAATGTGTATATATATATATATATATATATATATATATATATATATATATATATATATATATATATATATTTAAACAGAATAGTATATGTCCCAGTACTGATTCCCGTGGTACCCCACTCAAAACTGATTTCCAGTTTGAAGCCTCCCCATCAAATACTACCCGTTATCTTCTGTCAATCAGCCATTTTTCTATCCAGTTAATTATACTATCGCCTTGACATGGGCCTTTAATTTAAGCAGGAATCTTTGGTGGGGCACTTTGTCGAAAGCTTTCTGAAAATCTAAGTAGATACTGTACAATGGAGAACACTGCATTAAGTACTGGTGATCCCTCGTCTACCCACTTGGTGATGTCTTCCAAAAAACATAACATATTTGTTAAGCATGATCTCGCTTTTACAAAATTCATTTTGAGATGGGTTGATCAGGTTATGTTTAACAAGAAAATCCACCATGTGATCTTTAAGTAGTCTTTCTAATAATTTGTAAATCACCGATGTCATACTCACGGATCTGTAAATCTCTTACTTGTTTCTCGAACCTTTTAAAATAACGGTATAATGTTTGCTTCATTCCATTCTAAAGGGGATCACTCCCTCGTTGAATTACAAGTTGAAAACTGTTGAAAGCGGTGTGGTAATTTTTTAAACAATTTCCAATAGTAGTTTGGGTGGAATCCCATCCACTCCAGTTACAATTAACTGTCTTAAATAGTCTGATTCCACCCCCTTGAACTTAGCCCCTGGTACAGGCAGTGAACTAATATCTTCTCTGGTAAACATCGAAGTGTAAAACTCATTCAGATCTTCTGCCATTAAGAATCCCTCTGGTATTATATTTCCAGCACTTTCTTCTAGACGACCGACCTTATCCTGAACTTTCTGTTTGCTCCGAAAATATGCATAAAACCTCTTGTTGTTATGTTTATATTACAAGCACATTTTTGTTCATAGCTTCTCTTTGAATTTATAATTTCAGTTTCCACATCATTTGTTTGTACTTAATTTGTCTAATGGCTTGTTTAGATAAATGTTTCTTTCTGGACCGTTTCCCTTGTTTATTCGATGAAACAAACTTAACGACGATGCATTCAATTTTACTCGTTATGATATTCCAGCATTACGTTGGTGTTTTATTCTTAAGTGTGTTATTCCAGTCTATTTTTTTTAAATATTTCCTGATGTCCTTTTGTGGAAGTTTCCTATTTCTAACCTCAGCTTTATTTCAAAAATACTAGAAAAGGTTGTAGCAAGTCGTCTAAGGTCTCACATTAGGACAAATGTGTTAACTAATGTGTCACAATCGGCATATAGACAGTTTCATTCAACAAAGACTTCCCTCTTGAAGGTTCATAATGACATTAACTTGAACATTAATAATGGTAAAGTGACTGCACTTACCTTACTAGATCTCTCTGCCGCTTTTGATACGATTGATCTCAGCATTCTCATTGAACGCCTATTAAAGTGGTACGGCATATCTGGCACAGCTCTAAGCTGGTTTTCTTCATAGCCATCCGATAGATTAGATACCAAACTATAAAGACTGGGAACTGCTTTTCAGCTGCAGTGCCGGCTTTATTTGGTGTTCCCCAGGGTTCTGTTCTTGGGCCTTTGCTTTTTACTCTTTACACCACGCCATTAAGCTCTGTTATACAAATACATAACTTGGATAATCATCTTGATGCTGATGATACTCAGATCTACATTTCGTTGGCTACCACGGATACAAATCGCTCCCTTAACCAACTTAGTGATTGCCTTCAAGACATCTTCCACTGGATGACTGACAGCAAGTTGAAATTAAATGCAAATAAAACGGAAGTGTGGAATCTAGGAGTGATCTTTGATAGTAACTTTTGCGACAACACATATCTCAAACATGTCGCTGCTGTTTTTATCATATTCGTGATCTTCGCCGTATTCGCCGGTATATATAATTTTCTGTTTCAAAAACTATTGCAACAGCGCTTGTTAGCAGTAGACTTGACTATTGCAATTCCCTCCTTTATAATATCGCTAGCAAGGATATCACAAAACTTCAGCGTGTCCAAAATTTTCTAGCAAGAGTCGTTTTTCTCGCTCTGTGCCACTTTTGAAGTCTTTGCATTGGCTTCCTCTACGATATCGTATAATATTTAAGATCTGTACCATTATATACCAGACACTGTCCAGTAAACAACCATCTTATTTGCATTCATTGCTTACTCCTGTAAGAAAACCTATCCAGCTTCGATCATCTAGTTCTGACCTACTTTTTGTTCCTAGAGTCAACACATTGGAACTAGAACTTTTTTGTTGCTGCACCAACTCTTTGGAATATGCTCCCTCTTACTGTTAGATCAGTCGAAAATATTACAAAATGTTGTCGTCATTTAAAAACTTATCTTTACAATCTTGCTTATCCCTGGCGCCTTCACCCATCTGTTGACAAATAGAATACAAATAGAATACTGCTTATGGATTTTGAGATTGACCAATTCTTTTGTTTTGATGCGCCTCTGAGCTTGGTTTTGGATTTAGGCGTAATAGAAGTTGTTTTATTATTATTATGTAGAGCTGTTGATCATTCCTTTCTGATTTTATTTTGATGGTAAATGTATCTGGTTTAGATCACTACACCCAAGTGGCTAACATATCTTGACTTTATCAACTGATTAATTATGTGATGACAAAACTATATCTGACACATTTTCTCCCCTGGTTGGTTCTAGCTCATGTTGAGAAAGGAAACTATCTTGTAATAAAACTAACAATTTGTGGTTCTCACTCCCTATACACTGCTGAGATTTCCATTGTATATGTCCATGGTTAAAGTCCCCTTTAATAATACAGTTCCGTTTGCTCACTTTCCTTCTAGCGTTTTGTACTTTTTCATTTTGTTCTATGGTTATATTTGGACTTCGATAAACTAACCCAACCGCTGGACTGCTGGACTTAGGCGTGTAAATGTGCTGGTTTCTTGGATGAGTGGGTTTGGTAGACTTAATAATTGTTCAGATCTTGAACACAATGCGATATCGCACAGGCAGCCAACGCTGTGGTGTTAAAATTGGCACTGAGCGAAAAAAGCGACGAGAACTCGTAAGTCGTCTTGACAAAATGTGGGAGACATTCCATTGCCTGGTCGACAGGTCGGTGATACCGGAGCTCAAGCGGGCGTTGGATGTCCGTATCTGACCACGGTTAAGACCCAGCCGGAGAGCATTTATACCCGTATACACGACTTTAGCGCAACAACGACAACGACAACAACAACGACAACAACTACTACTGCTACAGCGATGATGCGATTTAAATAGATCAGCATTCAAAGGTGAGTGGTAGAATACGTCATTGAGTCACACAACAAGCTTACCCAGTCTTCGTTCCCATTGCACGGAGCTTATGTTCAGCAGCATCGCAGCGTCACAATGGGGCACTGTTGGGGGTTTGGTGTGAGCCTCCATTGTGCAGTTGGTTGATAGTTCTTTAAATGGATGGCTTCCATCGTTGGTCATATCCCATGACCGCCCCTGGAATAGTATCTTTGGTGATGTCTCTTGATAATTTAGCACACGTTTATCACTATTTGAAAAATGGTTTTAATTGCCGTGATTTAATAGGCGTGCTTAAGTAAAATACCTGCAACAAAACCTGTCAGCTAGTGAGTGAATGTTACCACGGACACGTTGTATCGGGTATCTCAATGCGTTATGTAATAAAACACAACAATTGTACATTAATAATACAATTTTAATAATGTAATACTATTACTAATACTACTACTAATACTACTACTATTATTACTAATACTACTACTATTAATAATAATAATAACCATTACTCATGTGCTTTTTTATTTTAATGTATTTAATGTATTTTTATGGATAAACTAATATTGAAAACAATGGAACCAAGGTGGCAATACCATAAACGGCAAAACAGAAAATTGACTACTACCACCACCTTGAATGTGGACCAACTTGAACATTGCCTTAATTGTAGGTGCCACGAAAAAAGACAGTTCACCGGGATCCAACGGCAACAGAGTAGCGTTGTAGTAGCACCGTCACTTATCTGACTTTCAATTTATGCACCTATAAACTCCACATTGTGTGTGTGCATTTGTGTGTGTATGTGTGCTGTGTGTGTGTTGTGTGTTGAGTTACAACATTGCAATGTGACCCTGGTCATTGTGTCGCGCTTAGTGTGTGTACGACTGCATGCTCGTCTGCTCAATCGAGTCAGTAACACGGGAGTGACGTCTGACGTCTGGAAGATCGGTGCGGCACTGCCATTGTGTACAGGACGACCCTTTGTAATGAGTGCAAAGCGTACTCCCCCCCCCCACACACACACACATATATATATATATATATATATATGTATATATACTTAATTCAATTCAATAACTTTATTCCGGAATATTATATCCATCTAAAATATAGACTAGACTGAATAATAACTGTAACTATATATAAACTTTCGCCAGTGACGACACAGTGGTGATGTGTATAATGTATCACTATTCACAATATTCTGTAATATTGTATTGCCCGATTTAGTTACATACGTCATAAAACTATATACGTTTCTGATCAACATTTTGTAGACCTGTGGATAATCTTCGTGATACAAACATAACTGGCACTGCAATCTCTAGGTTCACTGCACAACAATCTAAAGACATTATTGTATGCTACACACAGGTTTCTAATTGATTCTGTTCTATAGTTCCACCACAACCGACACGAATATAATGAAGTACAATATGATGTGAACAAAGTACACTTTACAGCTTCTGTACATATAGAATGTTCGGATTAAGGCCTTATTCTGAGCGTAGATTCGTTTGTGCTGCCCAGCGATAGTGTCATTGACACTGAGATCTTCCGTCATAATATACCCAAGATATTTACATTTGCTAACTCTTGGTAATGTTTCACCATTCAATACACGGTTTGGGATGTGTATATCCTTGAACATTTTACAGCAATGTATATGTGTGTATGTATGTGTGTGTGTATGTGTGTGTGTGTGTGTGTGTGTGTGTGTGTGTGTGTGTGTGTGTGTGTGTGTGTGTGTGTGTGTGTGTGTGTGTGTGTGTGTGTGTGTATTTGTGTAACGGGACACGTGTGCACGTGCAAACACACTATATTATTGGGAATGTGGTTCACACTTCATTTACTACACGTGCCATTAATGGACTGCGAGTTATGTTTGTGCATACACGCATGGTCTTTTTATAGACAACTCCCGATACAAATTACTTTCTGCAGTTAGACTATCATGTGTTTATAGTTTATATATTGATATCATTGTTATTAATTAATTAACTAATTAATTAAGTAACTAACTAATTACACGTAAACTGTTTCTTTTTTGTTCATTACTATGGTTATATTTATGAACATGTACAGGAATACTTATTACTTCCTTATTTTGAGGTGCATTTTATGTTATTACGTATGAAGTGTCACTGTGTGACTTCGCCGAAAATAAAATCGTATTCCTCACACGTTTCCGTCTGTCAAATCGTTATTACTCCAAGAACTGTGGAGTCACGTGTACAGCAGGTATGTAAAAGCTTCAGGGTGTAGCGTTTTATCTGATGCCAGTTTGAACAACATGTTCTATCAATATCTTCATAACCATGTTATAAATACTCTCAAAAATTCACATTGAGGCTGTACAAAAACCTCCAATTGCACCCGTCCGAAGCTCGCCTAAAACCAATATTTTGGGAAGTTGCGTGGATCTTGGAGTGCAATTTGAGGTTTTTGGTCAGCTTCAAGCGAGCGGATAAAAATTGACATGGTTTTTTTGGCGAGCCTCAGGATGGGGTGCAAATTTAGGTTTTTGAAAATCCTCAAGGTCGGTTTTTGGCGACCTTCGGACGGGTGCAATTGGAGGTTTTTGGCGAGTCTCAGCCCCCCCCCCCCGATATTCACCACGTTCCGTCGTTAGTGTAACCAGGTTCTACCCATAGCAAAGGGTTGGACAAGGTATACACTGCTTAATTTAGAGTGAACCAGAGTGTTATAGCCCAAGTCAAACAGGGTTTATAATATATATTTACTCGGTCAGTGGTAAGACAACCCACTGCCCTTAACAAACATGTTGGTCACGTTCCATTACTTGGTCGTCAGGTCGATGATACCGGAGTCGAGACGGTCTTTGGCTGTCCGTATGTGACCCCGGTTGACACCCAGCCAGAGAGCAACTACACCCGCACACACGACTTCACAATGACAACGACAACAGCAACTACTACTACAACTACTACTACAAGGACCGTGCCCAGTTGGGGCTGAGGCGTTGTTGTCTGGCACGACATCTGAATTGCAGCTAGAACGTTGTAACTCGAGTGACGGGGGAAAGACGTCGATGCCCATTTCTCCAGCTGCACCATCCTTGACGCTCACAAAAAATAAACACAATTCACAAATTACTGAAGGGCTCAACGTCCCACTCTAAATATTCGTGGACTCATTATTCCGACGCCATTGTACAATAAATCAGTGATTCTAGTTGATCTCATTGCATGATGATCGACTAGGAACATTCTTGTATCGTGTTTGTGTGTGAATATGTTAACACAGTCTTTCTTAAGCTTTAATTCAAAAAGTATTCGTTAGTATTTTGTTTAGGTTATAGTACTAAGACAAACTACTTGCGTTACATTTTAAAACATAATTTTAAAGAATCAACAAGCCATTTGCTTCGTGTTTTGACATTGATATATGTTATATGTGTATAGGAATTATTGTAAGCCAATAAACCCAACATGACGTATGTGTCTGTTGAGCCACGAGGTGGCAATGTGACCCTGGTCAATGTGTCACACACGTCTTGTAGTGCGCGTGTATGACTGCTCGTCTCGCTTAGTTGAATCAAACAAATTACTGTACCTAACACATGTGTTGTCTTTCACAACAACGTCCGAGAATCCTGCAACTACTGTTGGATGACACGTTACAGTGATTGCAAGGCGTAGGCGTAGGCGTACCTGTCCTACATAGGTGTCAATCGATGTCTCACGGAGCACCTGTGCACGCGACTGTGCGCTGTATTATTAAGACTGTGAGTGACAGTCCATTTACTGACCGTGCCGTCAATGGACGGCTGCTGATGACTGTGCACACATGCAAACCACACACAGTACACGTAAGTTTCTGCAGATAAACTATCATGGCTTTATATTTATACTATTGTTAATAATTAAATAAGTAAAAGTTTTCTGTGTTGTTGTAGTTCAATAATGTGATTATACTTTTGCATCTGTACATGTAAGCCGATTTCTTCCTTGGACGTGTAATTACTGTTATCAAGCGTGTGACATAACCGAAAATAAAATCGTGTTCCTCACACGAGTCCATGTTTCATTTAATTCTGACTGCAAGAAATGTGAATTCACGTATGCAGCTGGAATGTCATATCTACAAGGTCTGGTGTTTTATATGATTTTCTCTTATCTATCAATATTTTCACCATTTTACGATGTAGCTAGATAACTTCCATTGCAGACTGCATCGCTTTAGTTAGGGTTCAACGCTGTGTTACGCCGCTAGTCAAAAAGGTTGTATAATCCATTAATTATTTACGGATAATTATTATATTACTTATCACCTACTGTAATGTGTGTATTTTGTTAGTAAATGAAACCTGTCGTGGGAACGTTTGAAGCGTTTTATACAGTACACCCGGCATAATTATGTGGATATTCGAACGCCAATTTGAATTAATTCGAGGTATACATTCAACCTCAAATATTGCATAACGCAATATCCTCATGACTGCTCAAAGCGCATTACACTTTACTCCCTGGCAGACCTGTTCAGTCGAACACTATCTCAAATTCTCTGGGAATAAATGGGCGAAGACATTTCGTACACAAATAGCCACCACTCACTGTCTATAGCCAGGTACTTATTCACACAACTGAGTGAACTGAAGCAAAGTAGAATAAATGAACTAGCCCAGAATTCAACACCGCCGCACAGGATTCGAACCAGGGTTCTCTCAGTCGAACCATTGAAAATCGCCGCAGTGGAAACAAAATGATGCAGAAGACCCTGCGGCATTTCATACACTAATCACATCACCATTGAAGAAATCAGAAAAATAACCACTCGGCACGTGGGTCACTACGAAGGTCTTCTGACCACAGTGAAGAAGGGGAAGCTGAGTTGGTATGGGCATGTAACACGATTGAGTTGGTTCACAAAAACAATACTTCAAGGAATAGTGCCGGGGAAAAGAAAACAGGATAGACAGACGACGAAGTGGACAGATGACATTGAGGAATGGCTGGCAATAAGCAACAGCACACCACCGCAAAGACTCGACTCGACTCGTGCATCGTTGATCGATGCAGCACCCCTACGACCCCCTACGCGGGTTACGGGATCAGTAAGTAAGCAGCATTTTTTCAATTCAGTTCAATTCTTTATTTCCAATTGAACATATTTTGCTTATTGGCAGTTCCCCCCAACATCAATACTACAACACGTGCATTATAGTGAACGCATTGTAGTACTTGGTCATTCCGTGACCGGGGGTCGTCGTACAACTTAAGTAATTACATACTATGCTATTACTAATGTAAACCATTACTACATTCACACTTCCAGGTGAATTCTTATCAGTAAGTGGTTGTCTGTGCGTGCGTGCGTGCGTGCGTGCGTATTTGTGTCTATCTGCGTGCGAATGATGTACGTTCATCGTACTTGTATGATCGGTTTAATACAAATAAAAAATACACCCTGCGTGATCTAAAACATTATTGCAGCAATTCGTAAACATTGCGTCGCGTCCCAAAATTACGCCGTTACAGTCAGAACTTTCCTTCATTTGCTACCCTGCCCATTAACCAGATGCTTTCATGACGAATTATTTATGAAGAATGTTGCACGGATTTTATGCACCCATATACACGCCACACCAAATTCATGCCACACGCATTTTATTTAATCGGTGCTATGCTAGATTCACTCGAAGTACACAATATTCATTCTGCTTTTCCTTTCATAATATTTGTGGTTCAGTATAAATGAGGAAATGACTATCGATAAACTAATGGCACACTTGCCATGTGAAGCACATTGCTTTAGATCCGAATCGCGCTAAGTAGTTATTATGTCACATAAAATTATATACTGCGACATCAACAAAACATTATGTTTTCTCCCAGACTTGTTGCTATGATCACATAACATGTAAAGGCCATATTGTAAAGGTGATGTGTGTTTCTCGAATTGTTATCGTTTATTTATGTATTTTCTTAATACTATATAGTGTATAATTATGTTGAAGGCATACTGCCCGCGAAACTGTGTTTAATTAGCTTGTAGTATTTGTTACAATCATATTTTTTGGTGCGCGGAAACCAACAAAGTCCGGTAGTGAGTCTGATCACGCCATGTGATACGCTCTAAAAAATAATTTCACAAACTCGATAACAAACAGAATATTTATAACAACGTTTAAGCTAGTTGCCTATTCTTCTTCTTGACATAAACATTGGCGGGTTATTATCTTTGCGAATTGGTGGTGTACACAAGTTGAAAAGCGAGTGGAATTATTGATCGATATGTATTATCAGTCTAGTGAGTGATAATAAGGTAGCTTAGGCTTCGATATGTTTGTAAACAGGAATTAACAAACCTAAGTATGTGGTAGAATATATAGGAGATAAAGTAACAGACATAAAACTACTTACATAAGATAATATCTGAGTACGCAAGTACCTGCTTGATGCTTTGATTAGGTAGCATTGTTGTTAAAATTAAGCAAGTTTGAGTTCGGATCATTCTTCTTCTTCCAATACACGCCTAGCCTCAACATGCTGAGGATATAGGCGGTGCGTGGCATGGCAGGCGAACAGGACAAATGCTTTTGTGCAATATATATAAGAACACAAATTATCGTATAAATAAACATAAATACGTGCAGAAGAACTTGTTAACATCTAAAACATGGGGTAGTACAAAGTATGGATGTTGCTTTTAAACGTATCCAGGCTGTTCTGATTAACAATATATTGAGGGAGGGAATTCGAATGGTACTGGGGAAAAAAAGAATACAAGTGGTAGTTGCATCTGGAGTGAGGGATAACGTAAGATAAGGAATGCTGTTTTCTAGTGACTATATTTACAGGAATAAGGTATTAGTTTGCTGGTATACCCACTAGGCCACTTGCTATCTTGTAGATCATACATAGTTTTGCATCGGTCTTCTGTCTGATAGGGATCTCCATCCTAATGTCTGGAGCATGTCTGTTACACTGGAGGTATTGTGGTGGCGATATAAGATATATCGGCTGCGCGGCGTTGAATAATTTCTGGTTTGTTTATTTGTGTAAGGGTATAGGGATCCCAGACAGTACAGCTGTTCTCCACGATGGGTCTGACAAAGGTGAAGTAGGCCTGAGTTTTTATCTGAATTGACGGAACGTTGAGATTTCTGCGGAGGAAGCCTAATGATCTATTTGGTTTTAGACAAATGTTATTTATTTGGGCATTCCACCGGAGATCTGAGGTTATGGTTATACCAAGATATTTTAACTGTGAAACAGTTTCTAGTGTTTGACCATGGAGCATGTATTGGTTGTTAATTACAGTTTTGTTTCTTGTTACAGGTATGACATGGGACTTTTGAAGATTGAATTCCATGTTCCAGGTTATGGCCCATTTTCCAAGTTTGTGAAGATCTTCCTGGAGCACAGCTGTATTTGTCTTAGGCTTAAGGGCAATATACATTATGGTGTCATCAGCAAAAAGTCTAACTGTAGATGTAATATTTTCTGGGATGTCATTGATATAAAAGAGGAATAGACAAGGGCCAAGTACATAGCCTTGTGGTACTCCTGGTGTTACGGGTACCTCAGAGGAGGCCTCGCCCTCTATTATGACTCTTTGAGTTTTGTCTGTTAAAAATGAACGAATCCAGGAATTTGTTTTGCCTTGGATGTCATAGTGATGGAGTTTGTAAATCAGTTTTCTATGGCTGACCTTATCAAATGCTTTAGAGAAATCCATTACTATGACATCCGTTTGTGTGCCAGACTACATATGGATAACTAAGTCATGTATGAACTGAATGAGCTGTCTCGCAAGATACTTGGGAGCGAAAGCCATGTTGAAGATGATATAGAATGTTGTGTGAATGTGCATGTTTCATTATACTACTAACCAAGATATGTTCCATTAGTTTTGATGCTATGCATGACAGGGAAATGGGCCTATAATTTGAAGCTATGTATTTTTGACCATTCTTGAAAATAGGTGAGACATTTGCTTTTAGCCAGTCTGTAGGGACTTCTCCTGTAGCATATGACTTCTGAAAGATTAAAGTTAGCGATGGCGCAATTTCAACAGCTAATTCTTTTAGAATCCTTGGGTTGATGTTGTCTGGTCCTTGTGCTTTGTAAGGTTTAAGATTTTGTAGGAGTTTTAGTACACCAGCTTCTGTAATTTCTATTTCTGGCATTTCTGGTAGCGTTGGATTGGGTACTTTGGTTACTCGGGGAGATGGGTCATCTGTAAAGACTGATTGAAACTGCTGATTTAGTATCTCCGCTTTGGCTTTATGGGTTGAGTGTAGGATTCCATTTTGTTTAAGAGGCGATACCCCTGTGTGGTTTGTACGGCAGTGTTTCATGTAAGTCCAGAATCTCTTAGGATAACCTTGTTTTTGTTTACTATCTTCAGTAGAGGTGACAATTTCATTTACATAGTTCCGTTAGGTAGTTCTCAGTTGTTGCTATATAGTTTGTTTTAGATGTTTGTATTTTGGAGTGTGCTTGTGCCATTTGTATATTCTGTCCCTTTTTGTATAAGTTTCTTTAGTGTTGGTGTAATCCAGGGGTATCCGTCCCTACGTCTAGCCACTCTGGATGGTATGGTATGGTATGGTATGTACAACCCAGTACCTTTGACAGTGCTATCCCGAAACATACAACACGTTATTGACACTATTGCAGAAATACGCACAAGGTTATATATGCCAAATATCGTAACAACTAACATTGGCGGATGTAGAACGTGGAGAATTGTTGGTGCAGAAAAGGTATAAAACAAGTGGAAATATTGATTGATAAATATTATTCTTACCTTAATATTATTCATAAATTTAGTAACAGCTCAGGGAACTCCCCTGTCTGAAGCCAACGTTCACTTTGAATTCGTCTGAGATTACAGGTCCACACACCACTCTGCCCTTCGTTTCTATGTCCCTTCCACCATCCTGTCCTCTGCCTGTGGGAACCCCATCCATCTCAGTGTCGCCATTGCCATCTTTCTCGGTACCGTGTCATAAGCTTTCTCCAGGTTTATAAAACCCACAACCATTTTCTCCTGTCCCTCAAACTTCTTTTCGATCAGCTGTCTCAGCGCAAACATTCCGTCAGCTATACATCTTCCTTTTCTGAAGCCATGTTGTTCTTCTCCGATTTCTCCTTCCACTATTGTTCTTATCCTTCCATCCAATATTCTCTCCAACATATTCAGCATGTGGCTCAGCAAAGTAATGCCTCTGTGTTTCACTGGGTCATGCATATCTCCCTTTCCTTTCCATACCGGAACTATTATCCCTTTTCTCCACTCCTCTGTGATCTTTCCCTCTCTCATGCAGGTATTCAACAATGCTTTTGTCCACCAGATTCCCATGCGTTCGGCCACCACAAGCATTTTCACTCGTACTTCATGAATACCAATCGCCCGTCCTTTCTTCATCTTCTTCATTGCTCTCTCTACCTCTTCGTCCACAATCTCCTTCACCTTTACTTCTTCCTTTACTGCACTTGGCAGATCTTGTTCTTTGCTTTCTTGTTGGTTCAGCAGAGTCTTGAAATCCTCTTCCCAGACCTGTAGCACATCTTTCCAGTCCGTAACTAGCTTTTCATTCTTGTCCTTAATCACTGTTCCAGTTTGTACATCCTTGCTGTCCTCACCCCTCTCTTGAGCCGTCTTATTGGTCATCTTCTTTCCACTCTCCCCATCTAGCTTTCTGTATAGCTCCTCTTCCATGTCTTTCTTTGCTTTATCCACAGCTCTCCTGGCTGCCTTCTTTTTCTGTCCATACAGCTGCTGTATGGCAATGCCCGGTTGTCTTCCATTCCCCTTGATGCCTTTTATTTATTTCCATACCTCTCTCTTTTCTCCAATTGCTTTCGCTACTTCTTCGGTCCACCATGCTTGATTTTGTCTCTTCGATGAAGCTCCTCCCTTACCTGATGTTTTGCCACATAGCTCCTCTGCTGATCCAATGAAAGCATTCTTAAAGTGCTTCCACTCCTCCTCCACAGTTCCTATTGTTGGCTTCAATTTTTCATACTCTGCTGTCACTCTGTCTCTATATGCTCTGGCTGTGTCCCCGTGACATTCCCCACCACTTAATGGTCGACCTACACTTTTAGTCTCCCTCCTCTTCTGCATACGCACAATGAAAACGAGGGGCATGTGTTGCGTAGTCATGTGTTCACCACGGATGATCTTACAGTCCGCCACAGTTGTTGTTTCCTCACTATCAGCAGGTCCAGCTCTGTCTTATGGTGTCCACTCCTATAAGATACTTTGTGGCTTTCCTTCTTTTGTAAACAATTACCCTGCCACTGCCAGCACATTTCACATCACCAACTCCACTAACTCCTGGCCCTCTCGGTTCCTTGTACCCCATCCAAATTCCCCGACAGAATTCTCTTTTCCTGTCTCCCCAGTACCCATGTGTGCATTAAAATCACGAGCTACGCACATCATCACATTCGCTTCCACCATTCCCGTCATTCTCTTGAGCTCTTCCCTGAAGGCCAATTTCTCTGACTCTGCCCTTCCTGTTTGAGGTCCATACACTGACATAATGCACAACAGTTGCTTCCTCACCATCAGCCACGCAACAATGATCGTCACTTGCCATCTTTCCACTCTCACCACATCTCTACTGATCTCCTCTGTGACTATGATGCCTACACCATTACACCTTCCATCTCCTCCTGCAAGTAGCATCTTATACCCTCCTGCCAGTGTCCTCGCTCGGTCTCCCTTCCACTTGGATTCTTGCACGCAAAACACTTATATTCTCGTCCTTTCCATCATATATAACCTAAATAAATAAGGCAGTTTAGCGTACCGTAATTGATTATATTTAAATTAGATCACTACCGGTAACGTTAGCGTGAGAAATAGGATAGATAGTCAGCTGTGTAAATAACATCTACTGTAACATAAATTGTGGTGTAGTATACAGGAAACAGTCTTTATCAAGACTACGTTAGCTAAGTTATTAAATAAATTCTTATATGGCGCCTTGCTAGCGGCAAGTCAAGGCAAAGCGACACTTGGTATGCGATCACTGCCACAGCTGGGTGGATTTTGCCTTGTCCGGCTGTGGGAAGTCATGGGCAGATACTAACGAAGACGGATTCACCTTTCAGTGCTTGGGGTGTTGTGAGGTGGAGTGTCTGCAGAAGGAGATAGTTAGGTTGACAGATACTGTGAAGGGGATGTAGATGAGAATCAGCAAGGAGACGGTGGAATGGAGAGAGACGACAGGGAGAGAGTAAGGAATACTGTGAGACTGAAGGAGCAGAGTAGTGGCAAGAAGACTGTGGAAATGTGTATGAGAAGTGGGAAGGTGATCGGAGGGGAAGAAATTGGAGAATCAACGACAGAAAACGTGACAGGCGTGAAGGTGACAGAGGAGAAAGTCACTGTAGAGAAGTAGGGAGGCAAAATGGGACTGGAGAGGAGAGAAGAAAATGCGATGGTAGGAAAAATGAAGGGACGAAAGGAAGTGAGAGTAAATGTGATAGAAGAAAAGTCGATAAAAAAGACGATGACAGGAGGAAAGGTGACAAGAGAAAAAGCGAAAGAATGGAACGGAAGAGAATGTGACAGGAGAGAAGACGGCATGCAGGGGAAAAGACAACAATCAGACAGGAGAAGGGGTTACTCTGAGACAGTAACAGAGGGGGCAATGAGAAAAGATAGGGTGTTCATGGGCGTCTCTATTCTGAGAAAGACAGATAAGACATTAAGCGAGGGGGAGGACATCGTTGTTTGTCTACCGGGGACTAGGATAGAACATGTGACTGAAAGGGTAGAGAAGATATTGGGGAAATGCAAGGGAGGGTCTACACTAGTACACGTAGGAACAAATAATGCAGACAGGGAGGGGACAACTGGGATAGTACAGAAGTACAGACAGTTAGTGAGGAAGCTAAAGAAGACAAGAGTTGAACAGATTATTCTCTCAGGAATTTGCCAGTAATATGAGGAAGAGGGGCAACATACAGGCACTATAAGAGGATGGCGATCAACGCACTAGTTGAGCAGATGTGTGAAGAAGAGGGGGTGGGAATCACAGATATATGGATATATTTTGTTGGGAGGGAAGATATGTAGATGAGAGATGGTCTCCATCTAAGTGGAAATGGGGCAGCAGTTTTCTCAGAGAACCTACTGCGATCTGTTGACAGTGGGACAGGTTGCATCTATTTAAAGTAGATTCGCCGGGTGACCCACAGAGAAGCCTGAAACTGGAGGCAGAGATAAAGACCGCACAAATAAATCAGCAAAAAACAGTCTGGAAAACTGTTCTGAAACCAGATATAAATGTGTTTGTTTAAATGTAAGGAGGACAGTAAACAAAAGAAATGAACTAAACATTATGGTAGAAGATATTGACCCTCACATAATAGGTATAACCGAATCATGGACCACCACTGATATATCAGATGCTGAATTGGGACTGACAGGATATGTAATGTTTAGGAAACATAGAATAGGACGAAGGGGAGGTGGAATTATTTGATTGATTAAAGAATCTATCCAGGCTTACGGAATAAAATTAGAAAGAGAAGCAGATTGCGAAGAAATGATTTTTTGTAACATAAGTTACAGGAAATTAAACGTTAACGGTTGGGTTAATTTATCCAAGTCCAAACATAGACATAGAAGAGAATAAAAATTTACAAAACGCTACAAAGGCAGTGAGTAATCGGGATTGTATTATCATGGGGGATTTTAGCAATGGACATATACAATGGAAATCTCTACAGAATACAGGGAGTGAGGACCACAAATGTTGTGTTTTAGTACTAGCTAGTTTGTTTTCTCCACATGTGCTAGAACCAATCCCGGGAGAAAATGTGTTAGACATAGTTTTGCCATCATAGAATGAATTAGTTGACAATGTCAAGATATGTCAGCCACTTGGGAGTAATGATCACAACCAGATACATTTTACTATCAAACTAAACTAAAAAAAGGAATAGTAAAAAGCAGTACAGGAGACATTTCTACAAATGAAGATATATGGACATGAGGAAATATTTAACAAAGATAGACTGGAATAACACACTTAAGAATAAGACAGCAACAGAATGCTGGTATCTCTTAAGGGGTGAAATTGAGTGCATTGTAGATAAATTTGTTCCCTTGAAAAAACAAGGGATACGGAAACATTTATCTAAAGTAGCCATTACAAAAATTAAGTACAAACAAATGATGTAGAAGTGATATAGACGCACTGGAAATGATGAAGACTGCTTTTATAAAGAAGCTACAACTGAAATTAGGAATTCAAAGAGAAGCTATGAACAAACATATGCTTGTAATATAAAAAAATGACAGCAAGAGTTTTTATGCATATGTTCTGAGAAAACAGAAAGTTCAGGATAAGGTCGGTTCTCTAGAAGTTATTGCTGGAAATATAATACCAGAGGAATTCTTAATGGTAGGAAGACCAGAATGAGTACATTAGTTCGGTGTTTTCCAGGGAAGATATTATTTCTATGCCAGTACCAGGTGCTAAGTTCAAAGTGGCGGAATGAGACTATTTAGGACAGTTAATTGTAACCCCAGAAATGGTAGCTAAGAAAATAAGGGCTATGAAGAGTAATAAACCACTTGGAGTGGATAGGATTCCATCCAAACTACTAAAGGAAATTGTAGAACAAATGAGCATACTGCTTGTAACAGTTTTCAGCTTGTCATTAAACGAGGCAGTGGTTCGTTTAGAATGGAAAGAAGCAAAGATTATACTGTTATTTAAAAAGGGTTCGAGAAACAAGTCAGAGAATTACAGACCAGTAATTTAACATCGGTGATTGGCAAATTATTGGATTTTCATGTTAAACATAACTTGATAAACCCATCGCAACATGGGTTTCTAAAAGCGAGGTCATGCTTAACAAATATGTTATGTTTTTTGGAAGTCATCTCTAAGTGGATAGACGAGGAGTCAGCAGTAGATATTATCCATTTAGATTTTCAGAAAGCTTTTGACAAAGTGCCGCATCAAAGAATACTGCTTAAACTAAAAGCCCAAGGCATAGGGGATGGTATAATTAACTGGATAGAAATTGGCTGTTTGGCAGAAGACAACGGGGTGGTACTTGATGGGGAGGCTTCAAATTGGAAATCGGTTTTGAGTGGTGTGACACAGGGACCAGTACTGGGACCTATAATATTCTTAATATATATCAACAATTTGGACGATGATATACCAAGTAAGATGTTTAAATTTGCGGATGATACAAAAGTGTTTAGAAGGATTAAACGTGACGGAGATAAACACCATTTACAAGACGATGATCAAATAGTTTGAAAAATGTCAGACGTTGTTCAATTTTAGGAAATATATATCCCTCTACACAGGACATGGAAACCAAGATGTACAGTATACAATGGGGGATACTGTACTAAGTACTACTGTAAAAGAAAAGGACTTAGGTTTAACAATTAGTGCTGATATGATGGTTTCAGAGCAGTGCGGAATTGTAGCTTTAAAGGGATATCAAATTCTTGGATTCATTAGGCGAAATATAAAGAATAAGGAAAATGAACCAATACTACCGCTGTAGTTAGGCCTCATTTAGAACATTGTACACAAGCGTGGAGGCCACATCGCAAGAAATACATAGATATGCAAGAAAAAGTACAGAGGAGAGCGACTAAAATGGTACCAAAACTTAAAGTTCTTAGTTACGAAATACGTATAAAAGAATGTGGTTTGACAACACCAGAGACCAGGAAATTGAGAGGCGATCAGACAGAAGTTTTTAGAATATTAAATGGTTATGCAAATATTGATAAAAATATTTTTTTATTTAAGGACTAGGGGACATGAAGTTACATTAGTAAATGAGCAATGTAGATTAGATATAAGAAAGTTCTCATTTTCTCAAAGGACAGTAAATGATTGAAAGAGATTGACTGCTGATTGTGTGGGTGCCAGTAGCGTCAATATGTTTTAAAATAAAATTTACACCTACCTCAGAAAGGCAGGATACATGTAGATAAAGAGGGTTGAACTTTAAATAAACCAAAAGGCTTTCTTGTCCACCTGCCAGTTAATGATTTGTGTGGTAGTCTTGTTAAATCTTGTTAAGTCCTTCCAGACATAGACGCACTAATCACGTCAATGACTATGTAGAATTTTGTTTACATCGAATGTACAAACTTTACGAATAGTCACTTTCCGTGCAAATCATGTTGATTGTAGTAGACAGACGCTGACATTGACAGGCCGGTCGGTCGCCCCAAACTAATCCCGCTATTGACGTTAATGACGGTGTAGAATTCTGTTTACATCGAAATGTAGTTGTACCTGTCTCTATCTCGCTCACGTGCAAGCTATATATATGTATATGTATATGTATATATATATATATATATATATATATATATATATATATATGTGTGTGTGTGTGTGTGTGTGTGTGTGTGTGTGTGTGTGTGTGTGTGTGTGTGTGTGTGTGTGTGTGTGTGTGTGTGTGTGTGTGTGTGTGTGTGTGTGTGTGTGTGTGTGTGTGTGTGTGTGTGTGTGTGAATTATACTGTATATATATATATATATCCGTCTTTTTTATTTCTGCATCTCTGTACCTCTGCCTCTCTTTCTGTCTCTTTGACACTGTTCGGCCATCAAACAAGGGAACCCTAGAGGGCTATACAGCGAAGACTGAGAAGACTGGCGAAGCTGGCACAGACCTACAGTGGAAATAACACCCATTTGACTGTCCCCTTCATGGGATGAGTGAGTGAGTGAATGAATGTGTGAATGAGTGTGTGAGTGAGTTAGTCAGTGAATGAGTGAGTGAGTGAGTGAGTGAATGGGTGAGTGGGGGTGAGTGGGGGTGAGTGAGTGAGTGAGTGAGTGAGTGAGTGAGTGAGTGAATTAGTGAGTGAATGAGTGATTGAATGAGTGTGTGAGTGAGTCAGTGAATGAGTGAGTGAGTGAGTGGGTGGATGAATGAATGAGAGAGTGAGTGAGGGGGTGGATGAATGAATGAATGAGTGATTGAGTGAGTGAGTGAGTGAGTGAGTGAGTGAGTGAGTGAGCGAGTGAATGAGTCAGTGATTGTGTGAGTGAGTGAGTGAGTGAGTGAGTGAGTGAGTGAGTGAGTGAGTGAGCGAGTGAGCGAGTAAGTGAATGAGTGAGTGAGTGAGTGAATGATGAGTGGGGGTGGGGACGTGAATGAGTGATTGAGTGATTGAGTGAGTGAGTGAGTAAGTGAGTGAGTGAGTGAGTGAATGAGTGGGTGGGTGGGCGAGTGAGTGATTGAGTGAGTGAGTGAGTGAATGCGAGAGTGAGTGAGTGAGTGAATGAGTCAGTCAGTCAGTCAGTTATTGAGTGAGTGAGTAAGACACAAAGCACGCAGACACATTTTATTTCGGGTTTAATTATATTTCCCACGGTATCATAATCCTTCTTTTTGACAAAGTACAGCAGTAACAACGTTTTGGAGATATTCTATAAGCATTCACTTTATAAAGAATATTGCAAGTAATACCATGATGTGTTCTGAAAATAATATTATTCTCAAATGTTTGATCTATGGATAGGAACAACAGAAACATTTTGGTCAAGTGTATTATATATAATTATGTTATAAACTTTTGAAAATGACGCTGTGGTCATTGTTTTTGGTCCATAAATCTTCAATTATACCACGAATACATAGACAATCATACACATTCAAACTCGTAACATTATATGTACTCATAAAAGTAATAATTCTGAAACAAAATACGTTTCAGAGCGTTTCAAAGTGCGAAGGCATCCTATTTTTTGCATTACTACATATTTTGAAATTCTAGCCCAAATACTTTATTGTTGCTATATAACCGTAAACATTAATATTTTTCACATGATAGGTTTTTTGTATAAAAATATGGTATTGTTTATTACATCAATACCTTACTTGACAATTAAACGCATATATTTTATTACAAAACCACGTGTAATATAATAAGACAATAATTGGCACATGGCAAACTTGCTAGTGTAAATCATAGCATACACTTGATTTTGGACATAGTTATTAGTTGTATATCATACCATTGTGTGTTTGTGAAGTGCGTGCCATTTAAGTACCGGGCGTAGTCTGTCCACTGACCTTCAATGAAGATATACATGTGTATAATTATCGTGGTACCTTGGTCCATTTCCAAAAATAGCTGAACAGACGTGTTGTATGTGACGATGTTTCAGTTCTCAACGACAGATCGTGTTTATTTATTGAAACAACCATGTAGATTACTTTCCAACTCTTAGCGTCTGTGTGTGAATTGCCCGAACTAGCGTCATCTACACAATGCATGCTGGCTCCACTTTGTTGTCTAGACTTAGGTGAACAAGTGCCACGGTAGGTTGGCAGCTCAACTTGCTTATAAGGGCGAGAGCCATCAGGTCAAGGTGCCAGTGGGTGAGTGCAGCACTTGCACAATATGTATCCACCGAAGACACTCCTTCTCCTGTTCGCGCTCAGCACCGTGTCGTTGAGGTCTGCACATGCCGGTTAGTGTAATTTTAAATAAACCTGTTGTGTTTTATGCAAGCAAAGTTAATTATGTTAAATATATAAAAACTACGATTAACAAGTGTACGTGTTATTATTGCTATTAGAAGATTTTATTATTTATATAATGGATTAAATTGATTAATGTTTAATTTTAACAGTTGATGTGTTCAAACATTTATATTTTGGAATATTATGGGCCAACGTTTTTTTAGTTTGGTATTGTTTTGTTTGTTATTAGTTTTGCTTCGAATGCGTAATCTACCAAAATTAGCTAAATTATACGTACAACCAAGTTCTTGAATTGCCTAGAAATTGTGAAAACTCTTATTATTACTACGGTCACCATGCAACCACATTACGCCAATGTCACCTACATAGCGGGCTGACCGTATTACTATTAGTGCGACAAATTTCCAACAATTTATTGTTATATCAATACTTTGGGTCTGTCCCAGGGTGACTTAAATTGCTGCGAGGTGGCTGTAGTATGCAGGTTAGATTGACAGTATTAAATATCTTACTTTAATTTCAAACTACAACAATATTGGTAATACGCAACTCACTGTTCAATGACTTGGTCATTTTATTTCCTTACAATTTTGTATCATATCACCAACAATAGAACACAACTTGGAATGATATGTATCGAATAGCAATTTTATTTCGTGACAGAATATGTTAACGTGACCATGCATGGAATAGGGTAACATCAATGTTATTCATTGAGGATATGTTTTTGAAAGAAGATATACGTTCACTATGAAAGCTTTGAATCCCATTGGCATGCAGTGGTACCAAAGACAACCATGGGACAGTTGTCGCCAGACGTAATATGTGGCAGCTGACCAGATTGGAAATACAATTCAATACAATGATGGGTAAATCCGTATCGATAGTAGATGACTCTTTGGCAATGTTCTACTTCATGTTTTTCGTGTAGATAACATGTTGTATTTCATGTTTTGCGTGTAGATAACATGTTGTATTTCAAGTTTTGCGTGTAGATAACATGTTGTGCCACAACAGTTTAGCACACACAACCCCTAATGGCTAACTAAACTTCCCCCGTTCTCTCCTACAATATCCTAAAAAAAAACAATATACGTTACCCCCTTCCAATATCCTAAATACGCCAGTAGATGTTACCATTTCACATAAACATAACACCTACGCCATAATTGCAGCTTGTGTTGTTCTTTCTTCAGTATTGTAATAATAACAAGCACCTAAACTTGAGATATTCGACAGAGGTGAATAACTTAGTAATACTAATAATAATGATAATAAAGTCTTACATAGCGCTGTATCCAGTGATTAGTTCAGTTATCCATTTGTGACAATTGGAGATCAACGATAAGTTGGTTCTAAACCGATCAAGCCGTGAGCTTTGTAGAGATCACATTGCGATATTTTCTATGGAACGGCTTGTGTGCAATTGTATGGCTTGATTGATTTAGTTTCTACCGCGTATGACAAGGGAATAAAGTAACCCTAACGAAAGAGATTGAATATTCCCTTTCTTGTCGGCAATATATGCGGCTCATGCACTAATCAGTGTTTGCTGTTACCTTCCCTTACAAAAAAGAGCCATTGGTATACCATTGAATACCATTCGGTACCATTGGACCATTCAATGGTAAATCAGTGTCTCAATGGTACTTTCAATGGTATTTGAACATATCATTCAATACCATTCAATGAAAAACCCGTGTATCTTAGTGGTACTCTCAATGGTATTTGAACATACCATTCAGCACCACTGGACCATTCAATGATCAATCAGGTTTCAGTGGTACTCACAATGGTATTTGAACATATCATTCAATGCCATTCATTGATAAATCAGTATGTCTTAGTGGTACTCTCAATGGTATTTGAACATACCATTCAGTACCGCTGGACCATTCTACGATAAATCAGGTTTCAGTGGTACTCTCAATGGTATCTGAACATACCATTCAGTATCATTCAATAAGAAATCAGTAGGTCTCAGTGGTACTCTTAATTGTATGTGAAAATATCATTCAGTACCATTAGGAATGTCAATGGTATTTTAAAATACCATCCAGTATCACTGGACCATTCAATGGTAAATCAGTAGGTGTTAGTGGTATTCTTAATGGTATTTGAAAAGTACCTTTCATTACCTTTGAAAGGTTACAGAATAGACGACTGCATGGATACAGTCGAGCCTCAACAGTAAACTGCATACATGTCAAACCTCCGTCATTCGTACGGAGATTCCGTCATTTCGACATCGCTGAAAACCTCCGTCACGGAGACGAAAATCTCCGTCATTTGACGGTCATTTACGTAAAAAAAAAATTACTTTTAAATGTAAAAAAACGGAACGTCATTTTCTTTCCGTTTCAACATTTGGTTTCTCTCCCGAACGCGTGACCTACATCCTGGTCTCGCGGCAAAGTGCGCGCTCATTTGCGATCTGATTTCCGCACGATCAAGAAGCGTAACAACATGTCACCCGAGCGAAATGCATCACCACCAAAGAAAAAGAGATACATAACACATTTCCAGGACAGTTGGGTTAAAGAATGGCCAGGCAAGATATCGAGGAGTCACAAGGGCTGCACTTACGCCCTGTGTCGGGTTTGCAGAAGCGATTTAGATATTGGTTCAGGTACTATTTTCATTCCATTTTGAATTTTGTAATTTTGTTGTATCTTACCTACATTTAAACAATAGTGACTGGTGCTATTCTATGATTTTTTCCCGTAACTGACGTAATTGGACGCCATAGACGCAAAGGGTGCTCTGCACATCAACGATGGTGTGCGGGCTCGCTTCTTCCTATGAGTCATTTTATATAGATAATTAGATTTGTATCACTTTCTGCGAACAGTGAAGACATAACCTATAAATGAAATACGATTTGTCATTCCACACATTCACACAGTTAGCCTGCAAGTAAGAAGTGTCATTCTACTTTGGACTCTATTTATTGTGAGTGCATGGTCTGATAATCATACGTTCTATTGTTGAAGGAGAAAACATATTGAAGAGTTGCAGTTTTTTTGCTACATGTTAATCATCAACATTGTGTGCAGCAGTATGTTTATCTAAATTATCTTGTTTGTTAACTGTCACGCAGGAGTGTTCGTCTTTTCTATGCTGCCGTGGTAACAAAGATGGTTAAGAAACTGCCATGCAACAATCCGCTGCTGATTGAGTAGGAAGATCTGAGGGATAAATTCACCCCAAACACAGGTACATGCAGATATGCATCGTCAATTCTGACAACGTAAGTTAAATTGATTGATATAAAATAGGCAAGTCAACAAAATAACAGTATTAAACTAAGCAAATTACATAATAAGGTAACGGTATTTGTATTCTTTCTTGTAATATTTTGGTCTGTTTTAGTGCTGGATCTGGTGTTCAGGGAGACTGCATGAAAAGTTCTGCTTTATTTGTATTGAATGCTTTGTTTTGGTGTGTTTCAGTGCTCGATCTCGCCAAGCGTTTGCCAGAACACATGCACCCGGAGGACTACTCTGAAACACTGCGGGCGAAATTCATGGAGTTCGCCATGACTACGGACGCAGATCGAGCTGCCACCGATGGTTGGGGGCTTGGATGCGTTCTGGGCCGCCATGGCGACACGCACCATTGCAGGGGGAGATCATCCCTTCGCCACCCCCTTAGCCGTCATGGAGGTTTATCTAGTCAAGTCCCACAGCAAAGCCGACTCGGAGAGAGCCTTCTTCAGTTCGACACGAGCACAGCTCGGAGTTGGCCCAGGACAACATCGCTGCCCTTCTGTCAGTGACGGTGAACTGTACGGCAGACACTCACTCCTATGAGCCACCCGCGACTGTGCTACATATGTCCAAGAAAGCCACAATGAACTACAACCTGCTTCACAGGAACACACCTTACTTGCTCAATCATTGTTGAAACACATTGTCTGCATATAAATGTACATCAGTTCACTAGACGCCTCTTATTTGTCATGCTGTGTGACAGAATGGGTTACTTGAGTGTTCTGTTTGGAGTGTGCGAGAGTGATTGGACGCCACATTCATATCAATGGAATATTACTAGAAAATGAATGTGTCACTTGTTGCAGTTATTTGTAAAACAACCACATTCTCAGTATAAATCAATTATGAATGGCACCAGAGGATTGTAGATGCATTGTTTTGCAAAAAGGTGCATGTGGTTATTGGTGTTGCAATAACTGGAGCTATCATTACTACTATTAGCAAAATCACCGATGTCATGTTAAACTGTTTGGTATCTACTAGAATCAAATTATAATAATAATTATTATATTAGCCGGGATTGAGTCATTTCCTGTTTGTGCTGCATCATTTACACCACTTAAATTAATACAAACAAATCACTCTTCTAAGATATACCTTTTACATCTTTAAGATATACCTTTTACACCTTTAAGATATATCTTTTACATCTTTAAGATATACCTTTTACATCTTTAAGATATACCTTTTACATCTTTAAGATATACCTTTTACATCTTTAAGATATACCTTTTACATCTTTAAGATATACCTTTATAATACTACGGCAAATATATTAAATGGAAACGTTCTGTTCCTCTACTCGAAATTAGCCATTCCAACACATAAAAATATGATAAATGATTTGTATCATTATTACTATGCTTACTATATATATTTGTATGTACATGTATGCCCGATACTTCATTTTGTATTAATTTGGTCATTCGATCTAATTGGATATTACTGTGGATTGCCTGTGTGGTTAATGTATTATGAAAATATGAGATATAATAAAAATATATGATAGTCATGCAATATTTGCACCTGTTTTAATGAGTATTAATTTTGTATGAAATGTGATAACCTGTAGGATATATACTACAGGATATATTATATAGAATATTGTATAGAAAACGCAACCCATTCAGCAATAATCAATGGTATTCAGAAGTTTGCGCTTTACAAGGTTGAATATGTTATTTTGAATACACTGTTCAATGGTGTTTTGTAAGGTTTTCAACAATATGCTTCAATTGTATACCATTCGGTGTAAACCAATAGTATTCTGAATGGTTTTCCGATGGTATACCACAGAACGGTATCATAAATTATACTGGCAAATAACATTGATGACCGTTCAAAATATCTTTGTATGGTATACCACTGAATTGTACACCATTCACAATACAGTTGAACGTACGGTATACAAATAAAAAATAGCATTTAATGGTATACCATTGAAGACCATTCTATACCATTGGATTAAATAACATCCAAATACCCTTGGCCATAATACACCCTAATACCGTTGAAGACCATTCAAAATATAATTGAATGGTATATATCACTGAAGACCTTTCAATACCATTGGATTAAATACCATTCAAATATCCTTGGCCAAAATACACCCAAATACTATTGAAGACCATTCAGAATACCACTGAGCAGTACAGAAAGGTTAATTACAAGGACCATTCAAAATACCATTGAAGACCATTCAAATAACCTTGGCCATTATACACCCTAATGCCATTCAATGGTATTTTAGTGGTATTTTATAATTGTATAAATGGATATCGTAAATATGTTGACTTATGGTTATCTGCTTTACTATTGTTTTAATAAGCAACAATAATAGGTGTGTGTGCGCGCGCGTGCGCGTGCGTACTAGTCGTACATATATGTAATAATATTATTTGCTTGCAAAAAGAATGTGTGTGACGCAGCAGAATTGAGTTGCTGCCATGTAAACTGCCTGTGTAGAGTGTGCGTGTATAACAACTCGTAGAGCCATTGAGAACGCTAAGTAACTGACACTACAGCACTTACTTGTGGAATAAAAGGGGCTTTATTTCACAAAGGCTTTCAATCGTGTACAACTAGAACGCTCCCGCATATCAACGACGCTTTGTCCACAACTTCAGAACCAAACAAAAGACGTTGTTTGTTGCTGTGGTTGCTATTAGTACTAATGGGACAATCTTTACCAACGCCATCTTTATGTAATTTTGTCAAACATTGGAGTATATAAATCGTTACATAAATATATATGAAAAACTTGATAGCAGTCGTAATTTGCTTTAACCCTGACTATCGGATAAGGTGTACTGTTAAAATGTTTACACTGCCCTTGTTTCCACTGCTCATTTCATAGCAAATGGTTATTTGTAATATCCTTGTAGTAGTCAAAAACAACATAAGCGCAAGCCATTGTGTTAGTAATTAACGCATCTCAATTACATTTCCAGTGTGTTCGACCTGCGATGACCTGACGTCCGTGCCTTCAGGGTAAGTAGCCTTGACCTAATCAGCATTGCAAACATTGTTAATATTTACTTGAATGGTTTACGTGATGTCATTGTCTGCGTTATTAGCCTACTCACATGCACTAAGGTGGTACGTCGTGGATATCTACTAGGAAAATGACTTGACACGTCAGATGTTGGTTAATTTTGTAATCATCAGAGGGTGGTTTCTTTCGTACGTTTAGCCTATTGGTTACTTAACACTCTATTTGTTGGGTTTCAAGTAGAGACGTAGAGCCTATGCAATGCGTAAATGCTCCTGGCAGTGCTAGACAATGTATCAGTGGCATACGGACACTGCACCGTGACCATTTATGACAGTTGTTTATATATATATATATATATATACCATATATATATATATATATATATATATATATGGTCTATTTTCACAGAAGCGCAGCACTGCAAAATCACTTGCATGCCTGGATTGTTCCCAGCTTTTGTTACCATAAAATAGACATGTCGGGGAAACCCACCAAGAAAGTCGCCACCTTAACTCTTTATTTGTGGCAATAGCAGTGGATCTAAGTCGGAAGTGATAATCCCAAAATAACCACATGAATGCACATATTTTGTGTTATATACGTTCCAGTGTCCTATATATATTCATGTCCCCTAGTCATATCTTTCTTAACTGAGAAATATTTCTATCAATATTTGCATAAAAAAACTTCTATTTGATCTCCTCTCAATCTCCTGGTCTATAGTATTGTCAAACCACATTCTTGTAGGCATATTTCGTAACTAAGAACTTTCAATGTTGGTACCATTTTAGTCGCTCTCCTCTGTACTCTTTCTAGCATATCTATGTATTTCTTGCGAAGTGGCCTCCACGCTTATATACAATATTCTAAATGAGGCCTAATTATTGTAATAGTGTAACTACAGCCGTATTATTAGTTCGTTTTCCATATGCTTTATATTTCGTCTAATTAATTACAATCAAAGTAAAATCAGGAAGGAATAGTAAAAAGCAGTAGAGGAGAAATTTCTACAAAGGAAGATATAAGGACATTAGGAAATATTTAGCAAAGATAGACAAGAACAACACACTGAATAATAAGATAGCAACAGAATGCTGGAATATCTTAAAGATTGAAATTGAGTGCATCGTCGATACATTTGTTCCCTTGAAAAAACAAAGGAAACGATCCAAAAGAAACACTTATCAAAAGAAACCCTTAGAAAAATTAAGTACAAACAAATGATGTGGAAGTCGTATAAACGTACTAGAAATTATGAAGTCTACAACATTTATAACGAAGCACTTAACCAATCTACAGCTGAAATTAGAAATTCAAAGAGAAGCTATGAACACAAATTAACTTGTAATATAAAACATGACAGCAATAGTTTTTATGCATATGTTCGGAGCAAACAGAACGTTCAGGATAAGGTCGGTCCTCTAGAAGATAGTGCTGGAAATATCATATCAGAGGGATTCTTAATGGCAGAAGATCTGAATGAGTTTTTAGATGTTTACCACGGAAGATATTAGTTCACTGTCAGTACCAGGGGCTAAGTTCAAGAGGGCAGATTCAGACTATTTAGGACAATTAATTGTAACCCCGGAAATGGTAACTAAGAAAATAAGGGCAATGAAGGATAATGAATCATCAGGAGTGGATGGGATTCCACCCAAATTACTATTGGAAATTGTAGAATAAATTAGCGTACCACTTGCAACAGTTTTCAACTTGTCATTAGAAGAGGGAGTGGTTCCTTTAGAATGGAGGTCGGTCCTCTAGACGATAGTGTTGCAAATATAATATCAGAGGGATTCCTAATGGCGGAATCGGTGTTTACCAGGGAAGATATTAGTTCACTGCCAGTACCAGAGGCTAAATTCAAGGGGCGGAATCAGACTATTTGCAATATGTTTTTTGGAAGATATCACTAAATGGGTAGACGAGGGATCACAAATAGATATCATCTACTTAGATTTTCAAAAAGCTGTCGACAAAGTGCCACATCAGAGATTACTGCTTAAACTATAGGCCCATGTTATAGGAAATGGTATAATTAACTGGTTAGAAAAATGGCTGATTGCCAGAAGACAACGGGTAGTTGTTGATACGGAGGCTTCAAACTGGAAATCATATACACTGTATATATCAATGATTTGGATGAAGATATATCAAGAATGGTGTTGAAATTTGCGGATGATACAATAGTGTCTAGACGGATTAAAAGTGATGGAGGCAGCATTTACAAGATGATCTTGACAGGTTGATCAAATGGTCTGAAAAGTGGCAAATGTTGTTCAATTTTTGGAAATGTAAATGCCTTCACACAGGACATGGGAACGAAGATGTACAGTATGCAATGGGGGGTACTGTACTAAGTACTACTGTAAAAGAAAAGGACTTTAGTGCTGATATGAAGGTTTCAGAGCAATGCGGAGTTGCATCTTCCAAGGGAAATCAGATCCTTGGATTAATTAGGCGAAATATGGCGTATAAGGAAAAAGAACTAATAATACCACTGTACAAAACAATAGTGAGGCCTCATTTAGAATATTGTATACAAGCGTGGATGCTATATCGCAAGAAGGACATAGATATGATAGAAAGATTACAGATGAGAGCGATTTAAATTATACCAAAACTGAGGAATTTTTGTTTTGAAATACGCCTAAAAGAATGTGGTTAAACAACACTAGAGACCAGCAGATTGAGAGGAGATAAGGTAGAAATGTGTAAAATATTGAATGGTTATGAAAATATTTATAGAAAGATTTTTTCTCATTTAAGAAAGATAGAAGGATTAGAGGACATGAAGTTACATTAGTAAAGGAGCATGTAAATTAGATATAAGAACGTTGTCATTTTCACAAAGGACTGTAAATTAATGGACCATATTATCTGCTGATTGTGTGGGTGCTAGTAGCGTGAATATGTTTAAAAATAACATTGACACATACCTCATAAGGGATGGGAGACACGTAGATAAAAAGGGTTGGACTCTCGACAAGCCAAGGGGCTTCCTTGTCCACCTGCCATCTAGAGGTAATCCTCTGGGTGGCAGTCTTGTTAAACCTTTTCAGCACCAACAATTCTCCACAATCTAGATCCGCCAATGTTCCCGCTAACCTTGCTTCGCTACATATTGTCCGCATATGTCGACATGATCGATGAGTTTTGGTCTGCGCAAGCTCGATGAACGTATAAGCTCGATGAACGTATAAGCTCGATGAACGCATAAGCTCGATGAACGTATAAGCTCGATGAATGTATAAGCTCGATGAACGTATAAGCTCGACGATTAACGTAACAAACAACATATTAACATTTAAACGCATGTTTCATTTCATCTCCATACATCGTCACATCCTTAGACAACCCCGACTTCACTAAACAACGTTATGTTGTATGGTTATGACGTAAACATACTTAAGGTACTTGATTATTTATATTTCACCAAGAACAGTTCAAAACCTGCAACGTTTAACTAAACGATGGCTGATTTGTACCACATCACCAGGAAGAGGTGAAAAACACTTGTCTTCTGCACAGAAGGATGCCGAAAGATGCTTAGCATTTGACCTTCTTGAACGCTTCAGTGAAGCGCGCGTGCCGGGATTAAATCCAACAGTGTGGGCCCAAGTCGAATGGATACAGATACTCTACATAATATGTCTTCTGAACAAATTTGTTCATATACCCAACATGTTTCCAAATAGTTTCATATTGTATGAAAAACCATCAAAGTGCTCTGCGCTTCTGTACCATATATATACTGGGTATATATATATATATATATATATATATATATATATATATATATATATATGTGTGTGTATATATATATATATATATATATATATATATATATACATATATATATATATATTTGTAGAGCATTTGTAAAGCTCAAGCTTGGTCCTCCTAAGACATCCTCCTTCTGCGATTTTATATATACGTATACGTCACAGGCATCAACCTGTTCCAGGTTCATGCCTGTACTTGTACACAATATGCACTAAAACTAGATACATGAGTAACACGATCAGGATTTGTATTTTAGGTATGAAGAAATTGTGTATTCCCGGTCACTCGATGGACTGGACAATCCGAACAGGGGCTTTGTCACAATATCGTCGGAGCCAGCGTCTGAGTTCTACTCTCTTACTGTAAGTACAACATCCACTGGCGGTTAAAACAATCAAACAAAAATAAAGCAACAAACAGGTGCTTCTTGGATAACACATGCATAGACTGAAATTGGCACTTAATGAGCATTGCCGGAAATGACGAAAGCCGACTACTGACTCAGTGAATACGACATACTATCTATAAGAGTACAATATACTGTATTGAATTTCTCAAAAGAGAACTTTGTTTTGTAGTTTGTTAATACATAAAAAGTACATAAAAATTAAAAGGCAGTCACAGTAAAATACATATAACTCATATTGCCACGCTTTCATCCCCTTCACTCATACAGTGATAATGGTGGTAAACATACAGTGATTAATGATTGAAAGAAATAATGACCAATACCTAATGTGGACACGGGCTAATGACTTGAAATTGGGCCAATTGAGTTTGCATATCGCATTTGTGCACCCATTTTTCTGTACAGCGCAGGCATTTAGGCATTTACGATGTCGGAAACAGACAAAAACTGGATGAGTTCCATCGGAAGCAGCTGCGATTACTCATCAGGATCCGCTGGCAACAGAGGATAAGTAACATGATCCTCTACGAACGATGTCGGTACTGCCGAGTAAGCACAGATGGGATGGATGACGGCTCCTGGACTTCTACCTACCCATGGACGAGGTGACGCGAGCAAACAAAGCGATGATCTCTTCCAAACTACAGAACCCCTGGGGTATCGTTGTCGATACAAAACAGGCCTCCCTGGGGTATCGTTGTCGATACAGAACGGGCATCCCTGGGATGTCGATACAGAACGGGCCTCCCTGAGGTATCGTTGTCGATAAAGAACGGGCCTCCAGAGGGTATCGTTGCCAACAGAACCGGCCTCCCTGGGGTATCGTTGTCGATACATAATACGGTCCTCCCAGTGGCTATCATTGGCATCATCGACACGCGGCTAAGATGAGGCCTGACCCAGAGACGCTACGTAGGATCCCAACCAGTGGCGAACACTTCATTTGTGGAGCGCAGTGTTGCAGTTGCTAGAGCTTCAGACTCTCGACCGAGAGACCCGGGTTCGAAACTGTACTGTTCGTTAAAGCCTACATTGTGTTATTAGTTGGTTTATTTGTCGACTATAACAACAATGATTGGACATGATGTAGACAGCTATTTTTGGCTCATGTGCAGAATAGGCCCATGCAACTTACTACCCGGCTCGCTGTGGCGGGCCAAGTACACGCTCTCTTAATAGAACTAATAATCGATTAATAAAAGCGATGCATTTTTATGTATAAGGTACTTTACTCGTTGAATATTGTTATTTATGTATGGCCGTTGCTATGGACACAGGGGTGAAATGGCGTGTAAGACACTCTTGTGATAGCCCTTGCATGGGATAGCAAGCCCAGGTAGACCAAGTTTTCCTTTTTGACCGTCCGATGGGAGACACGGGGCTAGATCCAGGAGAGTAACAACCGGCAATGGGGAAAGGGGCGTCTGGAGAGAGATGGTTAGAGCAAGCAGAGTTCGACCCCAGTGGCCAGTATGGGGAGTGAACTGGTTGACAGTTATAATATATATGATGTAACTTGGCAGGTGTCGAAGTTGGAGAGCGATAGAGAGGAGAGTGCCGTGACGATGCACTGGCGCCAGTACATCCTTGACAGCTTTGTCACCAGCGACATCTCGCAGCAGTTTCTAGACAACCTTCGAGTAGATCTCGACGTCGTCCGAACAGCCAAGTTCACTGTCATCTTACGTTTCATGTACACCGATGACCTGCCTGAGGTAAGTGTGCAGCGCACATCTACGTTGTTGTCATCTTCTCTCGACATCATCAGAAATAATTATCATTTCCCCTCAGTGATCCATGTAGCTAGCTTTTTATCTAATGGTATTGACGAGGTGCATTGTTTGGGTTTCTTTCATAACGTAAGACCTGCCTCTCTTGAAACATATATTATTGAGAACTGTCGCTGCCTATGCTGCGTATATCGGCTTGGGTGTTACCATTACCAGCAGCAGGTAGTATTGGGGGATGGGGGGGGGGGGGGGGGGGGAAGAGAGAGGATGGGGGGAAAGGAGAGGATGGGAGAAGTGAGAGGTTGGGGGGAGAGAGAGGTTGGGGGGAAGAGGGAAGTTAGGGGAAGAGAAAGATTGGGGGAAGAGAGAGATTGGGGGAAGAGAGAGAGAGGTTGGGGAAAGAGTGAGGTTGGGGAAGAGAGAGGTTCGGGGAAGAGAGGATGGAGGAAGGGAGAGGATGGGGGAAGAGAGAGGATGGGGGAAGAGAGAGGATGGGGGAAGAGAGAGGTTGGGGAAGAGAGAGGTTGGGGGAAGAGAGGATGGGGAAGAGAGATGTTGGAGGAAGAGAGAGGGTGGAGGAAGAGAGAGAGAGAGAGAGGTTGGGGGAAGAGAGAGGTTGGGGGAATAGAGAGGTTGGGGAAGAGATGATGGGGGAAGAGAGAGGTTGGGAGAAGGGAGAGGATGGGGAAGAGAGATGATGGGGGGAAGAGAGGATGTGGGAAGGGAGAGGATGGGGGAAGAGAGAGGATGGGGGAAGGGAGAGGACGGGGAAAGAGATAGGATGGGGAAGGGAGAGGATGGGGGAAGAGAGAGGATGGGGGAAGGGAGAGGATGGAGAAGAGAGAGGTTGGGAGAAGAGAGAGGTTGGGGAAGAGAGAAGTTGGGGGAAGGGAGATGATGGGGGAAGAGAGAGGATGGGGAAGAGAGAAGTTGGGGGAAGAGAGGATGGGGAAAGAGAGAGGTTGGGAAAGAGAGGATGGGGGAAGAGAGAGAGGATGGGGAAGAGAGAGGGTGGGGAAGAGAGAGGATGGGGAAGAGAGGATGGAGGAAGAGAGAGGTTGGGGGAAGAGAGAGGGAGGGGGAAGAGAGAGGATGGGGAAGAGAGAGAATGGGGAAGAGAGAGGATGGGGAATAGAGAGGATGGTGAAGAGAGAGGGTGGGGAAGTGAGAGGATGGTGAAGAGAGCGGATGGGGAAAGAGAGTGGATGGGGGAAGAGAGAGGTTGGGGGAAGAGAGAGGATGGGGAAGAAAGAGGATGGGGGAAGAGAGAGGAAGGGAAAGAGAGAGGATGGGGAAGAGAGAGGATTGGGGAAGAGAGAGGTTGAGGGAATGTGCGCTTATGGGAGGATGGCCTCCAAACAGGTGGGAGAGGGTGATAACCTGGCCACACACCCTCTATAAAAAGTAAGACACCCCGTTGTAAACCTATGTGTCACGAGCCGCTCTAGCAAGTGTTGTTGTTAGAGGAGGCCACAGGAGGGTTATAAAAAGCAAGAGTTTGTTGATAATGTTGTAAGGTGTTGTCGCCTGTAGGACGGCAAGGCTCCATACGGCGACGCGACTAAGGTCATCATATTACGACACATTGAGCAACTGGGCCCGGTCTTCACTGACTACGCTGACGTCATTGACGTCATCCAAGCAGGATTCATCGGGGGTCTGGGGTAAGTAGCTCTCATGGTTAGTCGACAGCGAATTCGGTGTGGTCCTTCCGCAAGGCGCCGGAACTACCCAAATTCTACATCAATGCCAGGTGGCCAGTCGGTTAGTTGGCTATCCGTCTACCCGGCACTTGGTCTACTCTATTTTTTTTAAATTCTTACCTCGTACCTTAGACTCCAACAATATGCACTCGGATGCAATGTGGCGATAATCACATTATGTTAACATTTGTCGTAGCAAATGCAATATATGTTATTAGCATGTGCCACTACACATTTCTACAACCAAACACACTAATTTAATCTTCAACAATAAACTTTCCTAAACGTTTACGGAAGGAGCCTAAAGCCTAGTGAGTGCCATGCTCTAAGCACGCCCGAGAGAAACATGCAGGGAAGGCGTTTCTTAGCAAGAAGCCGAGTCCGGACTTTGCGAACCAAACCTTGAGGAAAATGCACAATTCAAGGCTAGCACCCGAGTCGCCGTTGGGTGCGACGAGAAGCAGCAACGCGGTCACACGAAGAGAACAAGAACCACCGGGATGTCCAAATAAATTCGCGAAATATACAGCTGTGAGAACAATGTGATAATGACGTTTATTGGGCTGAGCTTTATATTCTGTGGCCGATACCTAGAGTTCGACACTGCGAACTAGTCCACCAAGATGACAGGTGACATCAACAAGTTTGATGATGTAATGAGAAAGGACACGAACCAGCACACGCAGTAGCGTCGATGCGTGGCCCGGAGGGGAGAGATGACAATCCATCAGAAGACTATAGGGTTATGGTTATGTTTAGGGTCATAGTGAAGCGGGTGGCAAACATGCCGAGCCTGTTGCCGATTACATGCGTCAAGACGTTAGTTATTTTGCATGCTTCGTGTGGTGTTTGCTGCTGTCCTCAAACGACTTGGATCCGGTGCTGGTAAGTATAACTACCGTGGTTAAAGTAGTGTGGTATATAAACCTTGAATAATGATTAAGTGTCAACTTACCGCGTCCATAGTAGCACTGCATACCGTTCAACGAGCCTTGACTGTTTTTGTTGCTGCCGTTCAATCGTATTCAGGATTAATCCAGAAATATATCCGGGACGTTACATTTGTACGGCATAGGTGGAAATGGTAAATCTCGACAGTTACGTCACTTTCGTCGAACAGCCGCGCATCGCCAGTGCTCGTCAAATAACACGACATTGTTGTTATTGGGCTAATACTAATGCATATTTGACTAAATAAAATGTTATAATAAAAAATATTACTAGCGAACCCTTCATGAACACCTCCACAAAAGATGCGTCATCAATCAAAAAACAATACTCATCAATAATTGCTTATTATTTAAATCTAATTAATAAAACACAGGTACCTCAAAAATAAGATTGAATTAAAAGTAAACAAATCAGCGGGCTTCCTAATCATTTAGATAATTGAAAAAAACTGTTTCACTAAATAGTTAAATTGGTTCTTGTTCTGAGCACCTTGTATGTTATATGGCAATTCATTCCATGCCTGTATACCTGTGTAGTAAAAAGAAGTTTGACCGAAAGATTTAACATACGGCTTATGAAGACACAAAGTACTAGATCTTGTATTTATACAGTGCTGCTTGCGTGTTACGTGGAAAGAATCAGACAAATAAATTGGTGCTCTGTCATTGACAATATTATAGACAAGATTCAATTTTAGGTGCTTAATTCGTAGATCCACTGGTAACATATTGACCTGTCTAAACTCCGTTGATCCAATGTGGGTTCTGGCTGTTGCATTAAGAAGGACACGGATTACCTTGTTCTGTGTACACTGTAGTCTAGTTTGATATTTCTTGGTTAAACCAGAGAACCATGATGAAAGGCAGTCACAATTACATTGTATTAAGGTAAGAAGTTTTGTTTTCTTCATGTTGATATTTCTTGTTTGCGTGTACAAGAATTTTAAGTTATAATTTGATTTACAAATTATCTTCTCAGCCACTCCTTCTCTAGTTAGTGACTGATCTAACTCTACACCTAGGTATTTAACGTGCGTTTGACACGTCAATGTGTTGCCAGCACATTTCACCTGAATGGAATTACATGTGTGGAGTTTACGATTCCATCCAAAAAGGATTGATTCAGTTTTCCCTAGATGGGAGGACATTTTGTTATTTATTGACCCTCGAAGTACACCACATGTGACAGTCATCGGTTTCGATAAAGTACCACCAATTTCAACTCGTTCATATAAATATGATTGAAACTAAACTATGGCAGATTTGTGAAGTCCTATAGCCTCTAGTTTGTTAAGCATAATCTTATGGTCTACGGTGTCAAAAGCCTTCTGAAGGTCAAGAAACATCATATTTATTTTACTCCTGTTTTAGGAAGTCTGTGAGATGTACTAAACATGTTTCGGTAGAATAGGAGGAACTAAAACCAGATTGATATTCGTATAGGAGCTGATGTGATTGGAGGTACTTGTCCAGCTGTTGATAAACGATCCTCTCAAACACTTTTGAGATCGTATTTAGAATCGAGATCGGCCTGTAATTACCGGCTTCCATCTTACTATTCTTTTTGTAAATGGGCATCACCATTTCCGATTTAAGATCTGGAATGTCGCAGGTGTACAAAGGCAAATTTAAAATATGCGTCAAAGGAGACGCAATGAGCTTGGCACCATCCTTAATAAATCTGGGTGATAATAGATCCAAACCAATTGCCTTGTTTGAATTTAGTTTGCTATGAATACTTAGTACGTTGTTCTCACTGACTTCACTAACACAACAATATTACTGGTGACATCCAGTGACCAGTAGAATTTTGATGTGCTGCCCTTCATATCTACCATTACTTGGTGGAAGTTTGCGCACGTGCAGATATGTATTAACACGTTTACGTGTGTAAACAAATGTAGAAGAAGGCGGTTAGATTACAGTTATTGATTACACGAACATGAGTGGCCAACGTGGATAGGCCTCGCTCTAGTTGAATGACACGTCCTGTGTTGTGCAATGAACCGTTCACTGCAGGAGAGTGGTACTACACAACGGATTTCGGAGACCCCGACACTCGAGACTACGACAATGAGAACAACATTGATGGCCTCGCGCCAAGCATTTGGCAAGACAGAAAGGACGTCCTGGCTGCACTGCTAAACTGCATGCCCACCTCCATGTTAGTGCATTTATATTCCTCGGTTGGTTTATTTCAGCGAATTAAGTAGTTCAATAACATAATAATTGCACATGTTCTACCGAATATATCTCCCGTGTGAGACACCAGACGTCTACCTTTATCTATGAACATTCCATAACGTGAACGTTGATGTCATGTTCATGTGACTTGCAAAGTCACACAACACAAATTGTCACCTTATTTCTATAATTAATTTGCTATAATCCGCAGCAGACGACTCCATCTGGCGAGTTATAATTGTTTTATCCTGAAGATCTCTTATATATATATATATATATACGTATGTATATATATATATTATATATATATATATATATAATAAGCATGTTCACGTTTCAAAATACCATGGTATGTAGGATTCGCTCATAAAATTTCATTTCAACGATCTGCCCCGGCAGTCTTCGCCACTCGACGCGGACTGGCGGGGCAGATCGCTATTCACATAAATATTAGGTTGCATTCTACAAAGTATATACATTGTCTGCTAAGCTACACTTCCCTGGCAGAGCTGTGCAGCTTCGCACTCCAATGATGAAGAGAGTGATGTTCAACGAAGTAGCAACGGTTGAGGCCGATATGATGCAGATGATGAACAAATCAAGAACAGGTGGGATACATAGTCATTCGCGTAAGCTTGTTTACTTGCTAGTTAGATTGTCTTTCTAACTATAGGTACTGGCATTTTCAGCCAACCAACCAACCAACCAACCGTAAATCCACGATGATCATCCCAACCGAAATATTCCTTGAATGTAGTGTTGATCCGGTTTCTTGGTTATTCGTGTTTGGTACATTTACCTCTCAAGAAACTTTTTTGTTTTTCTTATGTATAATAAAAGATGCGGCCGAAATTATACAGAAGAAAAACCAAAAAAGTTTCTTGAGAGGTAAATATACTAAACAACCGAAGTATTGTCTTAAACAACTCATTACGGCACAACACTATCGTAGACCCTACTTTCTAATTGTATAGTGTATAGCTTCGGACTCTCGAGTGAGAGAACACGGGTTCGAATCCTGTGCGGCGGTATCGAACCTTGGGCAAGTTCGTTTGCTCTACATTGCTTCAGTTCACTCAGCTGTATGAATGAGTACCTGGCTATAGACAGTAGTGCACATTTCTGTACAAATAGTTTTGGCGTATTAATTGCAGCATGGCTGAATGCTTCCCATAGAAGTCGAGATGGTGTTCGATTGAACAGGTCTGCTAGGGAGTAAAGTGTTGCGCGCTTTGAGCAGTCCCGAGGACTGGGTACTGGGCTGTATAAGAACTTACGTTTTTGCCTTTAGTGTAGAATTTCTTACAAATTATTAATTTTCTATGCCAATAATCATATCAACATTCAATTAAACATGATAGGGCTTAATGTGAAATATTGCAAATATTAGTTGATGTGGCAAATGTTGTTGACGAGTAACTTTAAATAAATACAATGCGCGGGTGCTTAATTTGGTTGTTACTTAAGATGAAGTTATCCAAATGGTGAGTCAACTTGAAACATCATCACGTGTTAATTGTAGGCCTTCACAACGACTGTTTCCTGGCTTCGTCGACTGACATGGGAACTTACGAAGACAAGTCTGTGGAATATCCGTACCTGCAGGCTGACACCAAGTACACGGTGACCGGGGGCCAGACGTGTGCCCTCACGACGGATGACCCCAGGGACAGGTGAGGAAAGTCGAGGGGCAAAAGTCAACTTACATTGTGACTTGCGTCCTAAGAAAACGTGTCGTTACTTACACAATTATGGAGCGCTATTCTGAAATAATGTATAAATACAACAGAGAGAGGGGGGGGGGGGGGGGGGGGGGGGGAGGGAGAGCGAGAGAGGGAGAGAGAGGGAGCTATGCATAGAAAACTTTGGAAAGAAAAACACAGCGAATTATTCAGCAATACTGTACCTGACCCTCACCCCTGTACAAAGGGGAACAAGGAAAAGAGCAACAAAGTAAAACATGATTGTTTTGATGTAGACTTGCATCCGTGAGCTTAATTCTACAGTATTTTGAGTCAGCTAAGCGTAATTTTACCTGAAATACGTCAAGTTCTTAACAGCTCTAAAATCTAATCATTATTGTTCTGACACAAAGATCACTGTATTTACCACAGTTGTATTAAGCACCGTGTAGATGTGGTCTTCGTATTACTTCACCTTAGGCGGCAGTTAAGGGCATACCCAACCATGACGCTCACATTGTAAGAAATGTCATCTTCGAAATCGGTGGACACGTGGCGTCCCCCAGTGGACAGAACAATTTCACACATGTGGTGCCACCTAGCGTTCTAACATGGCACTAACTATATAATGCGCTAGGCCCAAAGGCAAAGGCAAAGTCATAGCGCTAGTTCTGGAAAACTGCTGGCGGTTAACGAAAGGTTGTATTGCAACATATTACAAAAGAGTGAATGTATATACTTCTCCACATGCGTACTAACGATTTAATTTTAAGTAGAATGAACTAACATGGTGATCGACCAAGACAAATAGGCAAAAATTAAAATAAGGCTTTTAAAAGTCTTCAGTTCAATCAATTTTCAGTTCTGACTTCACTTCCTTTTAACATTTAGACTAAGACTAACTAAGTAGTAAGTGAAAATTTATATTTCTTTGAAACTTCATATGCGTAAACTTAATGTTCTTGTCAAGTAATGTGCTAAATATAAAGCATGCTGATTGCTAACCCTCCCGATAAAAAGAGGCAGGAGATCTGATATTACTGACATAATCGACGAATCTTCAAAACTAGGCTACGGATTCATGGAAACTTAAATTGTATATTGTCGTTGTTAATGCAGATATAAGTGTCCAACGGCGAAGAAGGAGCTGAGTGAACTTCACTTCTCCTACCTGAATCAGGACTACAACAAAAATGTCCTGAACACTTGGCAGACGGACGGGTGTCTCGGCGAGATTCGTCAACATCTCGGATACCGACTAGAGCTGAAGAAGGTATTGGTATTGTGGCTACCAGTGTACAAATGCTATTAAAAACTAAAAAAAGTGCATGACAAATAATGCATCAACTTGATGCTAGCTTCAGGAGATAGACACGTTTAAATTCAAATTTGACTGATTTTTTTTGTCCTTTTTATGTTGCCAAATGTTACAATATTAATAGTAGGGTGTCCAAGGGACAGTATCGTTATTTGCCAGATAACAGCATGAAAATTGGACCATATATATAAAATTTCACAATGAATACGATTAGAGGGGGCATACTTCAGATTGTGTGTCCTTGACCTTGAATGTCAAGGTCAAATGTTACTGAATGCGAAATATAACTTTTTTCAATATCATATCTGGTTTTGTATATACGTAGTTTTGTATATGTGTAGTTATGTATACATGTATGCATGTATATATGCATGCATGCAATGTACAACTTGCCAAACAGTGGTGCATCTGACTTGATGTTCGACAGCTGCGTGTCTTTCTTCTTCTCCAGCTTCGGTTTTCTTAGCGTGGGAAGGCCGTTTCTCTTGATCGGGTTGCTGAATGGTGTGCTCCTTTCGTGTAAGACATTCAACCGGAATGCCTCATATTGTGCCTGGCCCACAATCTCCAGCTTCGATATGGTATCTACTACGGACTCTAGCTTGGCTGTGGAGCACAACTAGACTGCTGCACTCAAGCTCGAAGGGATTTCCGTGCCGAATGAAACCGACGAACGCAGACACATCGGAATGGAACTTTTGCTGACTAGCCAAGGTTTCTTTGTGGTGCACCTCGCTAGTTGTTGTTTTCTGCTGCGGGTGATATCTGTGTTTCAAATACTTGCAGGAGTCATGCCAACTCTGGTCCTGCGAGGATGCATCTTTGAAGAGCTGCTGCGTTTTCAAATAGACTGATGATGCCTCCTTTCCCCTTCACACTTTCATTTGCCTGTTCGTGCGCCTGGTCGACGGGCATTGCTGAGAACCGGCAAATCATTTTGGGCACTACCCAATCGCCTTGGGTGAACATCGTCAACGCTGCATGGGGCAATGCCTTGATGTTCTCCAGTGCACACTGACCCACTGACTGTAGTTCATGTGGTCAAGGCTGAAGAACATGAATACAAATGCTTCCATGCAGGCGTGGTAGAGCTCAAAGTTCTTCTCTCGATGCGCCCTGATGAAGACGAGCACAAATTTCTCCATCCGCAAGATGAAATCAGAAGGCGAATGTTGGGAAACATTGTGTCTTCTTCGCCCTCCATGCTTCTTTCTCTTCCACTTCACCGGCGCTCTTGGCCGCATCAAAGGCCTCTTTCTGTAGCACGGCCAAAGCAGCTGCAGTGACTTGATGAGCATGTCGCATTCTAGTAATGTGCGCAACTTTCAGGAAGGAATCAGCTGTGCCCCTCATCGCTACACCAGCCTCTGCCAGGAGATCAGTCCATCCAGAGCATTCTAGGATGTCCCCCAAACAAGACCACAAGGCTTTCGCCATGTGCAAGTATCCGAGCGTCATGATGTGCACTTGCTCTCGAACAGAGTTCAGGAAAGCTCACTGAATATGTTTCGCTAGTGCATACAATAGTTGGTCACTGGGAAATCTATCCAGGACTGAAGTACTGTGTAACAGCAATCACCACTTCCATGGCTTCACCATAGCTAGTAAGTCTGATTTCTTAGCAAACAAGGGCAGCTTTGCTGATACTTCTTCTGTTTCTGGTTGAGCTCGGTCCTGCACAGCATGATGAGTGGCCCATGAGACTGCATCTTCATGGGTCACCGATGCTTTCCCGAGTAGTGCAGACACTTTCTCTGTCCACTCTGTTTCTTCAGAGATGGCTCTGGCGAGGTTGTTTGACAGCTGGACACTGCTTGCAGGAGGAGTCGGAACCGTCGATTCAGATGTCTTCACGGCCACACATTGTACGACGGTGTATGTTGGTGGTAGAGATGCTTTTTCTGTATTGCAAACAGAAGACACTTTACAAACAGGTCGCTCTTCGCCGGCGTGATCAGCCTTCAGAAACTATAATATATATCCTAGTGCCATGGAAAGAGCTCTGAGCGGTCGTTGATAGATTTACATTGAATACGCCGATGGTTGTGATCCCTGATCTCAAGTTATGAGGACAGACAATGGCTTTGCTCCTAGATGCAGGGTGGATAGCAAGGCCTATGTACTCCTGGATGCAGGGTGAATAGCAAGGCCCTTGTACTCCTAGATGCAGGGTGAATAGCAAGTCACCTTTGCTACTTGATCTTGTATGTTTCGCTGCTCAAAGGCAGCCCCAAACATTTCTTGCATCCCCGCAGGGAACACTAGCACGCAATGTTTACCGTGGGATTGTTCCTGCAGCCCGTAATTGCATAAATATTCCAAAAGTTCTTCTTTTAAGCAAGTGTTGTTGACTGCAATGCTGTGACCCAGCTCTTCCAACCTTTGCTCGAAGGAAGTGTTCAGCGTAGATATCTTGAACATTGTTTATCCACGCTCAACTGCTAATTCGATGTCACCTGTTAAATCTGCAAATGCTTGAGCTCGGTTAACTTATGATACAACATTTTTTAGAAGGATTAAACATGATGAAGATAGACAGCATTTACAAGATGATCTTGACAAATTGATCAAATGGTCTGAAAAATGGCAAATGTTGTTCAATTTTTGGAAATATAAATGTCTCCACACAGGACATGGGAACAAAGATGTACAATATACAATTGGAGGTACTGTACTAAGTACTACTGTAAAAGAAAAGGACTTAGGGTTAACCATTAGTGCTGATATGAAGGTTTCAGAGCAGTGCAGTATTGCTGCTTCAAAGGGAAATCAAATCCTTGGATTAATTAGGCGAAACGTAACGTATAAGGAAAAGAACTAATAATACCACTGCATAAAACAATAGTTAGGCCTCATTTAGAATATTGTATTCAAGCGTGGAGGCCATATCGCAGGAAGGACATAGATATGCTAGAAAGAGTACATAGGAGAGCAACTAAAATGATTCCAAAACTGAGGGATCTTAGTTACGAAATACGCCTAAAGAAATGTGGTTTAACAATACTAGAGACCAGGAGATTGAGAGGAGATCAGATAGAAGTGTTTAAAATAATAAATGGTTATAAAAATATTGATAGAAATATTTTTTTCTCAGTTAAGAAGGATAGAAGAACCAGAGGACATGAAGTTACATTAGCAAAGGAGCAGTGTAGATTATATATATATAAGAAAGTTCTCATTTTCACAAAGGACTAAATGAATGGGACAGATTATCTGCTGATTGTGTGGGTGCTAGTATCGTGAATATGTTTAAAAATAAAATTGACACATACCTCAAGACAACAAGACAAGATTTACTAAGATTGCCACCCAGAGAATTAACTCTAGAAGACAGTTGGACAAGGAAGCCTTTTTGCTTATAGAGAGTCCAACTCTTTTTATCATTTGACCATGATATTTCCAGCTTACTGATATGTAACCTTAACATTCACGTCAATAACACAACATCAGATTTGGACCCGGCAAGTATGTGTACAAAAACAGCGATGGCACTGAAAAATATGAGTTCAATATCGTTATTATCATATAAACAAAAACAGGGATGTGTTTGAGAAAAAAAAACTTGACCTTGACATTCAAGGTCATAGATATACATACATGTCAACATACATGCATACATACATAATTATACATGCACACTCGTACTCATTTGGTGATCTGTGGCATCTTTAAGTGTAGTGTCCTATGACATTTTAGTTGAGTGTCCTGTGATGTCCTAGTTGAGTGTCCTGTGATGTCAGTTCACTGTCCTGTCGATAGGTACATATACAAAAACAGTGGTGGTATTGAAAAACATATATTCCACGTTCAGTAACATTTGACCTTGAAATTCAAGGTCAAGGACACCAAATCTGACATGGAGTCACCTCTAATCGGATTTGTCATGAAATTTTACATAATATGGTCAAATTTTCATGCGTTTATCCGGCAAGTAATGATTTGACCAAAAATTTGCATTAACAAACCAGACTATAAGCTTTATATGTATGTTGTCCCTTGGTGTTGTTGGTATTTCATCTATTTTCAGCATACAATAAAAATATATAGATAATAGTACAGTGTATTTGGGTATAGAACTGTGAACACATGACCTTCATCTAGATGCTCTTATATATTGACTTCTTAATTACAGCATTCAATAAAATATAATTGTATTTTAGACCTATTTCTAATCTCAGCTTCATTTCCAAAATACTAGAAAAGGTTGTAGCAAGTCGTCTAAGGTCTCACATTAGCACAAATGTGTTAACTAATGTGTCACAATCAGCATATAAGCAGTTTCATTCAACAGAGACTGCCCTTTTAAAGGTTCATAATGACATTACCTTGAACATTAATAATGGTAAAGTGACTGCACTTACCTTACTAGATCTCTCTGCCGCGTTTGACACGATTGATCACAGCATTCTCATTGAACGCCTATTAAAGTGGTACGGCATATCTGGCACAGCTCTAAGCTGGTTTTCTTCGTATCTAACTGATAGATACCAAACTATAAAGATTGGGAACTGCTTTTCAGCTGCACTGCCGGCTTTATTTGGTGTTCCCCAGGGTTCTGTTCTTGGGCCTTTGCTTTTTACTCTTTACACCACGCCACTAAGCTCTGTTATACAAAAACATAACTTAGATCATCATCTTTATGCTGATGACACTCAGATTTACATTTCGTTGGCTACCCCGGATACAAATCGCTCCCTTAACCAACTTAGTGATTGCCTTCAAGATATCTTCCATTGGATGACTGACAGCAAGTTGAAATTAAATGCAAATAAAACTGAATTGATCATTATTGGTACTCGAATGCAGCGTTGTAAACTGGATGGTTTTTTCCCTACGCGTATTTTGAATCAGTACATCACGCCAGCAACCTCGGTGCGTAATCTAGGAGTAATCTTTGATAGAAACTTCAATTTCCGACAACATATATCTCAAACATGTCGCTGCTGTTTTTATCATATTCGTGATCTTCGCCGTATTCGCCGGTATATGTCATTTTCTGTTGCTAAGACTATTGCAACAGCGCTTGTTAGCAGCAGAATTGACTATTGCAATTCCCTCCTTTATAATATCGCTAGCAAGGATATCACAAAACTTCAGCGTGTCCAAAATTGTCTAGCAAGAGTAGTTACAAGATCTCCTCGTTTTTCTCGCTCTGTGCCACTTTTGAAGTCTTTACATTGGCTTCCTGTACGATATCGTATAATTTTTAAGATCTGTACCATTACATATCAGGCACTGTCCAATAAGCAACCATCTTATTTGCATTTATTGCTTACTCCTGTAAGAAAATCTATCCAGCTTCGATCATCTAGTTCTGACCTACTTTTTGTTCCTAGAGCCAACACTAACATTGGAACTAGGGCTTTTTCTGTTGCTGCACCAACTCTTTGGAATATGCTTCCTCTTAGTGTTAGATCAGTTGAAAATATTACAAAATTCCGTCGTCATTTAAAAACGTATCTTTACAACCTTGCTTATCCACCTTAGCTCCCTAGCGCCTTGACCCATCTGTTGACAACTGGAAAACTACTTATGGACTTTGAGATTGACCAACCCTTTTGTTTTGATGCGCCTCTGAGCTTGGTTTCCAAGGATTTAGGCGCAATAGAAGTTATCTTATTATTATTATTATTTACTATAGATTTGTCTGCCCAGTGCATCCACCTATGCATTTAGGTATATCAGCTATTAAGTCTTTAAGCAAGATATCAAATAGCAAATAATTTGTCCCATTTGTGTTTGTGAAAATGAAATAAAAAAATACTATTTTGTAACCAGTGTCTGTCTGCCATCTAGTTATAAATGCCGTTATTATGTTTGACGAGAGTGATTCTCTCAAGTTTAAATTTTTGAAGTCACAAGCACAAATGTTGTTTGTTAGGCAATTCTGCCAAAAACTGCAGAGCAGGGAGGCAAGTTCTGTTTCCATCTGGAGCTCGAAAATACAGGATATGCTGCTCCATACAAACAGAAGACACTCAATATGATGCTTCGTGAACAGACCAGGTGAGTGATAGAAATTATGAAAGTCAGTGACAGGAATAATGACAGTGTCAGAATAATGATAAACAATTTGGTGATGTAATAATGATAACTCAGTGGCAGAAATATTGCCAGATAGGATAGTTAGAGCCATAGACTGGTCAGAAACACAACATTTGAGACTTGAGTAAAGTGTCAATTAAGCTCATTGTCAGTTATCATTAACATTTCCTTTTAAACAGCAATATATCCAATTTAGTCTTACAATTAAGAAAAATAGTATATTATCAAATTAAGCCTCAAGAAATTTAGGCTTCATGTTGTTATTATACTTCACTTCTACTATATCACGGAAGTTGCAGTTTATAATCTACATATGGCAATCTGTTTCACAGTTATGCATAGTTCATTTTACATGTTTAAAAAACAGTGTAAATGTTTCAGTTGTTATAGCTCAATAAAAAACTATGATACATGTTGAACAATTTCATAACTCAAAAATCCATGTTATCATGTCTTATTCTCATAGGTTAGTTAATATAATGACAACATTTTATTCTTCAGCAAACAACTATACTCAGCCAGTTTAGACTACAGTTTGAGGACATGGTTGCCAGGCAACATGATGGTCATAGACACTGCCGCTTACTTGCCAGACAATCTGCCTGTTGGGTCATATGAGGTATTGTTATCTTTTGTTCACATTTATTTTCTTGTTATAATTTGGCATTTTCTGAAAGGCACCTAATACTGAATTTTAAAGTTTATTTTTAAATGATGAACATATGTTTTTATGGGTCGCCATTTTGATTGTAAACAATATGAACAGAATGGCTTCTTGTTCAACAAATCATTTAGTTTTATTGTAATACCTTTTTGATAAAAAGACATTTCATCAAAAAAGTAGGACCAATAACAAAACTGGTGTTTGTTATTTGGAATTAGCCAATTATCATGGTTCCCTTGTGCTAAATCAGAATGTATCAAGACGAAGTAGTTATTGCAGTGATGTTGTAGTCTTGTGTGCATCTGTGCTGTACAATGGAATAACCTAGCAAGTCACATTTTATGCCAACCTTTCTTTGGGACTTACCATAGGTGCTGTGGTCATTCTCTACAGAGCAACATTTTAAATTTCGCAATGTCAACTAGCAAATGAAAATTCGATAAATGTTAGTAAGTCAGTCAATACAAAATTATTAAACCACCCATGAAAAGTATTAATTAAAATGTTGTTTCAGTTTACCTACACAGCAATAACAAATTTATGTACAAATAAATCAGATTAGTCACTACTAGATTGAGCCTTGTTATAATAATGTAAGAGTTATTTTCTGACATGGTTTTTCAAATTTTTCTCAGAACTTACAAAATGAGACTTGCTAGGCTCTTCCATTGGACGGCAGATCTGTTGGCAGAAGGTTGATGTAGAGGTGTCTGTCTTAGATGATGCTGGCCATTAAGGATGCTCTGTCTCCACTCTCTTATGTCTCCACTCTGCTCTGTCTCCTCTCTCCTCTGTCTCCACTCTCCTCTGTCTCTACTCTCCTCTGTCTCCACTCTCCTCTGTCTCTACTCTCCTCTGTCTCCACTCTCCTCTGTCTCCACTCTCCTCTGTCTCCACTCTCCTCTGTCTCCACTCTCCTCTGTCACCACTCTCCTCTATCTCCACTCTCCTCTGTCTCCACTCTCCTCTGTCTCCACTCTCCTCTGTCTCCATTCTCCTCTGTCTCCACTCTCCTCTGTCTCCACTCTCCTCTGCCTCCACTCTCCTCTGTCTCCACTCTCCTCTGTCTCCACTCTCCTCTGTCTCCACTCTCCTCTGTCTCCACTCTCCTCTGTCTCCACTCTCCTCTGTCTCCACTTCTGTCTCCACTTCTGTCTCCACTCTCCTCTGTCTCCACTATCCTTTCTCTCCACTCTCCTCTGTCACCACACTCCTCTGTCTCCACTCTCCTCTGTCACCACTCTCCTCTGTCTCCACTCTCCTCTGTCACCACTCTCCTCTGTCTCCACTCTCCTCTGTCACCTCTCTCCTCTGTCTCCACTCTCCTCTGTCTCCACTCTCCTCTGTCACCACTTTCCTCTGTCTCCACTCTCCACACAAAGTAAAATCAGAAAGGAAGTATAAACAAATGATATGGAAGTCGTATAGATGTACAGGAAATGTTGAAGACTACAACATTTATAAAGTAGCATTTAACCAAGCTACAGCTGAAATTAGAAATTCAAAGAGAAGCTATGAACAACAATTAGCTAGTAATATAAAACATGACAGCAAGAGTTTGTATGCGTATGTTCGAAGCAAACAGAAAGTTCAGGATAAGGTTGGTCCTCTAGAAGATAGTGCTGGAAATATAATATCAGAGGGATTCTTAATGGCAGAAGACCTGAATAAGTATTTTAGTTCAGTGTTTACCAGGGAAGATACTAGTTGACTGCCAGTACCAGACACTAAGTTCAAGGGGGCAGATTCAGAGTCTTTAGGACAGTTAATTGTAACCCTCGAAATGGTAGCTAAGAAAATAAGGGCTATGAAGGATAGTAAATCACCTGGAATGGATGGGATTCCGCCCCAAACTACTATTGGAAATTGTAGAACAAATAGCGTACCGCTTGCAACAGTTTTCAATTTGTTATTAGAAGAGGGAGTGGTTCCTTTAGAATAGAAAAAGGCAAACATTATACCGTTATTTAAAAAAGGTTCGAGAAACAAGTCAGAGAACTATAGACCAGTGAATTTAACATCAGTGATTTGCAAATTATTAGAAAGACTAATTAAAGATCACATGGTGGATTATCTTGTTAAACATAACTTGATAAACCCATCTCAACATGGGTTTTTAAAAGCGAGGTCATGCTTAACAAATATTTTATGTTTTTTGGAAGACATCACTAAGTGGGTAGATGAGAGATCACCAGTAGATATCGTCTACTTAGATTTTCCAAAAGCTTTTAACAAAGTACCACCTCAAAGATTACTGCTTAAACTAAAGGCCCATGGCATAGGATATGGTATAATAAACTGCCTAGAAAAATGGCTGATTGACAGAAGACAACGCGTAGTAGTTGATGGGGAGGCTTCAAACTGGAAATAGGTATTGAGTGGTGTTCAACAGGGATCAATACTAGGACCTATATTATTCTTAATATATATATATATATCAATGATTTGAATGATGAAATAACAAGCAAGGTGTTGAAATTTGCGGATGATACAAAAGTTCTTAGAAGGATTAAAAGTGATGGAGATAGACAGCATTTACAAGATGATCGTGACAGGTTGATCAAATGGTCTGAAAAGTGGTAAATGCTGTTCAATTTTGGGAAATGTAAATGCCTCCACACAGGACATGGGAATGAAGATGTAGAATACACAATGGGGATACTGTACTAAGTACTACTGTAAAAGAAAAGACTTAGCGTTAACCATTAGTACTGATATGAAGGTTTCAGAGCAGTGTGGAAGGGAAATCAAATCCTTGGATTAATTATGTGAAACAGAGCATATAAGGAAAAAGAGCTAGTAATACCACTGTACAAAACAATAGTGAGGCCTCATTTAGAATAGTGTACACAAGCATGGAGGCCATATTGCAAGAAGGACATAGATTTGCTAGAAAGAATACAGAATAGAGCGACTAAAATGATACAAAAACTGAGGGATCTTTGTTATGAAATTTGCCTAAAAGAATGTGGTTTAACAACACTAGAGATCAGGAGATTGAGAGGAGATCAGATAGAAGTGTTTAAAATAATAAATGGTTATAAAAATATTGATAGAAATATTTGTTTCTCAGTTAAGAAAGATAGAAGGACCAGAGGACATGAAGTTACATTAGCAAAGGAGCAGTGTAGATTATATATAAGAAAGTTCTCATTTTCACAAAGGACTGTAAATAAATGGAACAGATTATCTGCTGATTGTGTGGGTGCTAGTAGCGTGAATATGTTTAAAAGTAAAATTGACACATACCTCAGAAGGGCGGGATACACATAGATAAAAGGGTTGGACTCTTGATAAGCCAAAGGGCTTCCTTGCCAACCTGCCACCTAGAGTTAATTCCCTGGGTGGCAATCTTGTTAAATCTTGTTAAGTCCTCTGTCTCCACTCTCTTTTGTCTGTCATAGGTGATGCTGGCCATTAAGGATGCTCTGTCTCCACTCTCCTCTGTCTCCTCTCTCCTCTGTCTCCACTTTCCTCTGTCTCCACTCTCCTCTGTCTCCACTCTACTCTTGTTTCCACACTCCTCTGTCTGTTGTAGGTGATGCTGGCCATTAGGGATGCTCTGTCTTCACTCTCCTCTCTTCACTCTCCTCTGTCTCCACTCTCCTCTGTCTCCACTCTCCTCTGTTTGTTGTAGGTGATGCTGGCCATTAAGGATGCACTGTCTCCACTCTCCTCTGACTACAACATCCTACTGGCGGCATACGGTGTTCCGGAGGAGAAAAGTGGACTCAATCGCCTCCAACACATCATCATGGTAGGCCTGGGAACAGTTTTATATGTGTCATCACAGTCGGCCTCAAGACAGTCTTATATGTGTCATCACGGTAGGCCTCAAGACAGTCTTACATGTGTCATCATGGTAGGCCTCAAGACAGTCTTACATGTGCCATCATTGTAGGCTTCAAGACAGTCTTATATGTGTCGTCACGATAAGTCTCAAGACTTATATGTGTCATCACGGTAGGCCTGGGGCCAGTCTTATATGTCACTTGGGTTGCACATTTGTGAAAGGAGTTTTGTACCTTCTGGATACCACAGATCAATAGTAAAGGAGTCTGCACAAAACATATTCATTTCCAGACAGTGCTGATGTCTTGCTGTATATAGTAGCTTTATAACAAAATTCAACTTCTTTACTCCAAAAAGTGAAACTTGATTATAATGTATTTATACAGTCAACTTCAAGAGGTGATTCCCAAAGTGGTGTGGCCCAGACCTGGGGCCGAAGTACTCGGTACTCGTGTACATTTTTGAAGTACTCGTACTCATGAAACTTATGGATCATGGACTCGTACTCGTACTCATTGTACTCAGATTTTACGAGTACATCTGAGTACTTTCTCAATATGTACTTGGGAAAATAAATATATTTGGTTATAAAATGAAACTTTCCTGAAATATTTAAATGTTCAACTATTTTTTAAATACTTTGTTAATTTTGATAGATACCACCTTACCATCCCTACACATAGTACATCCTCATTCTCTGATAACCATGACTTATGATACCCAAACATGGCAACAGGGAGCATATTTTCCCTGTCAGAAACACCCTCTTCAGCAAACAATAATTGTAGACTATCAGTTCAGGCAATAAACCTGTTTGTTTAATTGATCCACCAGGATGTCCATAAAGAGCCAATTAGCAGTTAACCCACCAGTTAGACAGGAAATGCCTCTGATGTAGTCTGGAGACCATGCCACTTGACAGTGGCTGACAGTGCTAACTGCTAAGAACAAGAAATGCCAGTCTTTCTCTGTAGAAGTAAGCTGGCTCAAGTCAGACTGCCTCCTACACTAGTATAATCCCATGCCAGCAACCTGGCTAAAAAGTCCAAAGGGGATGCTGAGCCTGTTATGTGGACATGTGCTAACCCTCTCAACAATTAGTAGTCTACGATCAGAAAATATAAACTGCAAACTTATAAGATCAGCAGATTGCTGATTGTAGAGGTGAACGAATACCTCAGTCAGCCATGTACAGATCGTCACAGTGACACAATGCAGTTCTGAGTTTTCCAACTCTGGAGCAGTCACCATCTCAGCATTCCGGCCTCACCAGGCCCAGTTGAAAGGGTATTTAGCATAGCCGAGAAAGTATTCTGCCCTGAACTGTGCAGCCAGAAAGACTCAACCTGTGAACAACTCATGTTCATTCGGTGCAATGGGATAAGATCATACGATGCCACTGAAATGAATGCCAATGAAGTGAATTTCATTGTTGATGAAATAAAGGTTTTTCTTAGTTTTCCTCATAAAAAAATATATCAACTGCTATTGCATAATCACTTGTGCTGAGTTATATAAATTAGATTAATTAAACAATTTTAAAATACGTTATTATTTAATATTTATATTTTTAAAAATGTACTTTTACTCGTACTCGTGAGAATGTACTCGTACTTGTACTCGTACTCAGCTTTTAGCAATGTACTCGTACTCGTACTCATCCATCATCAAAATACTCGTACTCGTACTTGTACTCATGAAAATGTACTTGGCCCCAGGTCTGGTGTGGCCAAAGCTATTGCGTGTCAGGTGATATTTCGTAGAGACCGAGGCATATTAGTGTGCTTGTTGTCCACCAGGTGGGAGCAGCTGGGACCGCAGGTGACCCGACCTGTCCGCATCTGACACCAGTGGCTACTCAGACAGACAGCAACTACACCCGCGTACACAAGAGTGAAGGTGTGTTCAGTTGATGCACGTGCGTGCGTGCGTGCATGCATGCATACATGCGTGTGTGTATGTGTGGGTCAGCACTAAGCTGACAGTTCCAGTGACCATGTTTCCTTTTTTGGTGAAATATAACATCTACTTATAATTGAGCTTGCTTATGTGGGTAGGTTAATGTCTTCCCCTTAGATGGCTTGAACCTTGTGCGCCAAAATTTCAGGGATTAGTCTATGACTCCTAGAACGGGACATAAGACATAGATCTTTTCAAAATACCCCATACATATCAAGATTCTCACCATCTATGGAGTAAATCAGTTGTTCGGAATGTAAAACGTAATGTGCACGAAATATGTAAAACGTACGTAACCTAACAATTGCATGAACCACATGCTCATGGCAATAAATACTTCGGGAAAATGGTCCCTGCATCATAGACTTGACAACATGTAGTAGACACTGATGTTTATGTCTACCCTCATGCCATAAACAGTACTATATCTACCCAGGCTTGTCATCAGGTGATGGCCAATTTTGCTACTATGTTGTATAAGAGCTTAATTACAAAACCTGAAGATTGAGGCATACATGTACATGTAAAGTTTCAAATCCAAATCTGTATGTGATGTACAGTTAACCTGCAATTTAAGGTAAATACATAGCAGGTGACACATTCAATACAAAATGTTCATGTATGGCATGCCATCATGTGTAAATACAACACCAGCAAAGGTGGGAGAATGGCTGACAGTAGGTGCTTCTGTGATGAACATAACACATGGACCATCCCATCCACAACACAGACTGTATGTAGACAGAACTGGTTCAAAGGAAGGCTGCATATTTATGTAATATATCTGCTCAGTCTTGCCAACTCACCTCATCTATCCCGTAATCACGTGTGGTCACTGGAGCACCTCTGACGATAATCGCACAATCTGTCTCCGCCTCTGTCGGTCTGTTGCTGCCATTTGTGTCTCGTAGAAGTCGAGGCCTGTCCATTCTTTGATGTTTTCTTGCCAATTCTTTCTCTGCCTGCCTCTTCCTCCTCACTGTGGAGATCGTAGTAGATCGTGTCGCATGTCCATACCATCTCAGTTTGGGTGTTCTCTGACTGTAAACAGGATATCTTCATGTTGTCCGATGTTTCGAGTGATTATATTTCTCATTTCCTTGTTTGTGACATGGTCTGTGTATGGGATGTGCAAGATTTTTTTGTAACATCAAATTTCCATTGTATTGTATTCTTCTTTTTAGTCCTGCTGTCAGGGACCATGTGTCAGACGCGTACATAAAGATTGATATTAAAAGTGCACGCATTAGTCTTATGTTACTTTTTAGGGTGATGTTGTTGTTTTTTCACATTGGTTTTAGTCTTGCCGGTGCAGCAGTGGTCTGTGCAATTCTTGAAAGAACTTCTGGTTTTGACCCCTCTTCCGATAGCGTTGCACTGAGGTATTCTAGGTTTCTAACGGTTTCTAGTTCTTTCCCATTGACCTGTATTTGAGTTGTTAGTCATGACCTTTGTTTTCTCTGCATTTATATCCATCCCATAGTCTGCAGAGGTTTTGTCCAGGCGATTCACTGGGCTGGCCAGTTCTTGATCCTCTCCTGGCACCAATGTCATCAGCAAATTGCAGGTTTGTGATCGTTCTTCCTCCAGTGCTGACTCTACTTATATGACCTTCAAGTGCATCTGCAATGATGCGTTCAAGGAAGATGTTGAAGTATTGGGGGAGAGGGCAGCCTTGCCGGACTCTGACTGTGGTATGGAACCATTCCCCTGTGTTGATGTTAAGAAGAATTGCACTGCTGGCCTTCTCATACAGTTGTTTGATGACATGTATAAGATTTAACAAGATTGCCACCCAGAGAATTATTTCTAGATGGCAGATGGACAAGGAATTAAGCCCTTTGGCTTATCGAGAGTCCAACCCTTTTTAAGATTGTGGCCGATGTTGCATTTCTTCATGGTAGTCCACAGAGATGCATGTCATACTCTAGCAAGGCCTTCTTAATATCAATTAAAACATGGTAAATGTATTGTTGGTGTTATTGATATGTTTTGCATAAAATTCAAAGATTGAAAATCTGTTCAGTTGTACTTCTACCTGCCCGCCAGCTTGTTCCTCTGTTCAGTTGTTCTTTTCCCTGCCCGGAAGCCAGCTTGTTCCTCTGGTGTTTTCTGCTAATGGCTTTAGTCTGTTTATAATAACTTCCAGCATTACTTTACTTGGATGGCTGATAAGGCTGATGGTACGGTGGTTTTGGCACAGTTGTAGGTTACCCTTTTTGGGTAGTGTGATAATAAGTGACTATGTCCATGTTGTGGGCCACTCTCCTAACTTCCAAACTTTGTTGCATATTATTATGAGTGCATCTACCATGGCATCTCCTCCAGCTTGTATTAACTCGGATAGAATGTTGTCTTGGCATCTCCTCCAGCTTGTATTAACTTGGATGGAATGTTGTCTGGGCATCTCCTCCAGCTTGTATTAACTCTGATGGAATGTTGTCTTGGCATCTCCTCCAGCTTGTATTAACTCGGATAGAATGTTGTCTTGGCATCTCCTCCAGCTTGTATTAACTCAGATAGAATGTTGTCTTGGCATCTCCTCCAGCTTGTATTAACTTGGATGGAATGTTGTCTTGGCATCTCCTCCAGCTTGTATTAACTTGGATAGAATGTTGTCTTGGCATCTCCTCCAGCTTGTATTAACTTGGATAGAATGTTGTCTTGGCATCTCCTCCAGCTTGTATTAACTCGGATAGAATGTTGTCTTGGCATCTCCTCCAGCTTGTATTAACTTGGATGGAATGTTGTCTTGGCATCTCCTCCAGCTTGTATTAACACTGATGGAATGTTGTCTTGGCATCTCCTCCAGCTTGTATTAACTCTGATGGAATGTTGTCTTGGCATCTCCTCCAGCTTGTATTAACTCTGATGGAATGTTGTCTTGGCATCTCCTCCAGCTTGTATTAACTCTGATGGAATGTTGTCTCCTCCTTTTCCTCTCTTTACAGATTTGATTGCTGCATCTGTTTCATCTCGTAGTATTGGAAAGTCATCATCTTCGTTTATCTGAAGGCAATTTAGAATGTTTGGATTTCCATTTGACTGGTGGTTGTAAAGTTCGGAGCAGTATTCTGTCCATCTATTAATAATGTCCTTTTCTTCCATACGCAGTATCCCAGCTTTGTCCTGTGTGCTGGTGGCTTTTGTTTGTTTTTTCTGTGTGAGGTCTTTAACAATCTGGACTTCCCTTTTGCTGTTGTTCTTGTTGATGTTATCTTCTATTTCATTGCATTGCTCTTTGATCCAGTTTTCTTTGGCTCTCTTCATCCCTCTCTTTATTGCATTGTTAATCTCTCTCTAGTTAGCAGCACCTTCTGTGGTGCTCTTGTCTTTCTTCAGTCATCTCCGTTTATTGTATTGTTAATCTCTCTCTCTAGTTAGCAGCTCCTTCTGTGGTGCTCATGTCTTTCTTCAGTCGTCTCCATTTATTGCATTGTTAATCTCTCTCTACTTAGCAGCAACTTCTGTGGTGCTCTTGTCTTTCTTCAGTCATCTCCGTTGATTGCATTGTTAATCTCTCTCTATTTAGCAGCACCTTCTGTGGTGCTCTTGTCTTTCTTCAGTCATCTCCGTTTATTGCATTGTTAATCTCTCTCTACTTAGCAGCACCTTCTGTGGTGCTCTTGTCTTTCTTCTGTCATCTCCGTTTATTGTATTGTTAATCTCTCTCTCTAGTTAGCAGCACCTTCTGTGGTGCTCATTTCTTTCTTCAGTCATCTCCTTTTATTGTATTGTTAATCTCTCTCTCTAGTTAGCAGCACCTTCTGTGGTGCTCATGTCTTTCTTCAGTCATCTCCGTTTATTGCATTGTTAATCTCTCTCTACTTAGCAGCACCTTCTGTGGTGCTCTTGTCTTTCTTCAGTCATCTCTGTTTATTGTATTGTTAATCTCTCTCTCTAGTTAGCAGCACCTTCTGTGGTGCTCATGTCTTTCTTCAGTCATCTCCGTTTATTGCATTGTTAATCTCTCTCTCTAGTTAGCAGCTCCTTCTGTGGTGCTCATGTCTTTCTTCAGTCGTCTCCGTTTATTGTATTGTTAATCTCTCTCTCTAGTTAGCAGCACCTTCTGTGGTGCTCTTGTCTTTCTTCAGTCGTCTCCGTTTATTGCATTGTTAATCTCTCTCTCTAGTTAGCAGCTCCTTCTGTGGTGCCCATGTCTTTCTTCAGTCGTCTCCGTTTATTGTATTGTTAATCTCTCTCTCTAGTTAGCAGCACCTTCTGTGGTGCTCTTGTCTTTCTTCAGTCATCTCCGTTTATTGTATTGTTAATCTCTCTCTCTAGTTAGCAGCTCCTTCTGTGGTGCTCATGTCTTTCTTCAGTCGTCTCCATTTATTGTATTGTTAATCTCTCTCTCTAGGTAGCAGCACCTTCTGTGGTGCTCTTGTCTTTCTTCAGTCGTCTCCGTTTATTGTATTGTTAATCTCTCTCTACTTAGCAGCACCTTCTGTAGTGCTCATGTCTTTCTTCAGTCGTCTCCATTTATTGTATTGTTAATCTCTCTCTCTAGTTAGCAGCACCTTCTGTGGTGCTCTTGTCTTTCTTCAGTCGTCTCCGTTTATTGTATTGTTAATCTCTCTCTACTTAGCAGCACCTTCTGTAGTGCTCTTGTCTTTCTTCAATCGTCTCCGTTTATTGTATTGTTAATCTCTCTCTACTTAGCAGCACCTTCTGTGGTGCTCTTGTCTTTCTTCAGTCGTCTCCGTTTATTGCACATTTCCATCAAGTCTCCTGTGACGCAGGGTTTCTTTTTTTGACAATGTATTCCAAGGATCTTGTTGGCTGCGTCAGTCACTGCAATGTTGAAATTGTTTGTCATAGTTTCTACTTCTTCCCAGCTAAGATAAGTAGAGCAAATTTCCCACCTGTCATTGCTTTGAACTCTTCTGCAATGTTGGGGTCTTTGAGCTTTTCTAGATCGTATTTTATTCTGGTGTTCTTCTGTCTTCTAATCTTCTTCAGCCGAAGTTGAAAATTCATCTTTATCATGTCATGGTCACTTCCAATATCTGCACCAGGAAAGCTCCGTGTTTGAGTGATGTTTATGCTTGACCAAAATCTGCTTTGGACCATGATGTAATGCCAGGTCCATCTTGTGGATGCTTTGTGTGGGGCCAATGTGTTGGCCAATGTGTTGGCCAAGACTAGGTTGTTGTAGCTGGCAAATTCAAGGAGTCTCGGTCCTCTCTCATTGGAGAGAGCATTACAGAAAGGTCCATAATTGTCATGCCAATCTGCTTGTGTGTCAACGTCCAGTTTGGCAATCCAGTCACCTTGTACAATTAGAATGTCTTTTTTAGGTACATTGTCAATAACGTTTTGAAGCTGGCTGTAGAAGCCCTCGATTTGTTCGTCATAACCTGATGTTGGAGCATAGACCTGTACTACGTTGATATTAAATGGGGATGCTTTGAGGCGGATGGATGTGAGCCTGCTGGAGACTGAGGAGCATCCTAGTACTGTGCTTTTGATGTTCTTATGTATGAGAAAGCTAACACCAAATTTGTGTTTACTTCTCAGCTGAAATATAGTGTGTGTCCTTCAATATCTACTTCTCCGCTGTTCTTCCATCTGTGTTCACATGGACCGAGTAGATGCCAGTTGTATATATCCATCTTGTGGGTCAGTTCTTTTAATTTCCTTGAGTGTCTTAAAGTCCTCATGTCCTGCCAACTGTGTTTTCTTATTACCCCGGTAGATGTTTCTTCATTCTAAACTTTTCCCATAATTCCACAAACTTCCTGTCATCTAGTTTCAATCTACATATTCTCTGGTCCACATTATTCCGGATGTTGCTATCCTAATTATGTTTCTATTTCAGTGTGCTCCACCTGTGAGAACCTTGCCTCAGTGCCTACCGGGTTAGTCACAACCAACTACATATATGGTGTTTACTTATTGAAACACGCTAGATTTGTCTGTGTTTTCAAAAACAGTAGTTGTATCTTTCTCATAGTACAGGTGGGCTAAAATTAAGGCAGTTGTATCATTGTAGAATTTTTTTTAAAGCACTGCAGTTATGAATTGAATAAAAGATTAAGAGTTCGCATATAAAAGTCGAAAGACATTTATTGAATAGTAAGTTATCTGCAAATATTACTCTTAGCCAAGTGAATACAATTAATGTTGTAACAACTTATGAACCTTTCATTGTTACCATTAAAAATTAACAGTAAAAATCTTAGTTCAATGTCCTGTGACATCTTAGTTCATTGGCCTGTAGCATCTTAGTTCACTTTCCTGTGACATTTGTTCAGTGTCCTGTGACGTGTTATTTAGATATCCTGGGGCATGTTGGCTCAATTTTGTGTGATCAGTTCAATGTCATGTAACATCTTAATCCAACGTCTTGTGGCATATTAGTTCAATATCATGGAACATCTTGGTTTGGTGATCTGGCATCTTAGTTTAATGTCCTATGACATCTTAGTTCAGTGTCCTGTGATGTCCTAGTTGAGTGTCCTGGGACGTCAGTTCACTGTCCTGTTGATAGGTACAAGGTGGTGACTTACTCAGAGACGCTGGAAGAGTTACAGAACCCAAACAGAGGCTTCGTCATGCAGAATTCAGGGAAGGCATCGTCCCCCCGTCAACTCAAGGCAAATAGAATTTCATTACAAAGTTGCTCACTATCAAATTTAAATGATGATATTTTGTTATAATGCAACAATAAGGTCACATTATAGTTCGACTCTCTATTATAAGATTCCACTAGTATATACCACGTTGAAAATAAATTCTGAGTAGACCACAGATACGATATTGTTGATTGTAGTTGCAAATGGTTAGATTGTGTTAACTCTATTGGCCCACACAATTGCTTTTGTTTCATTTTAAACTAACCCGGATCTCAGTGGAGATTGTCATTAGTGTGTGCACGGTCCACCAGGTGTCAAGTCTGGAAAGCTACCGAGAGGAGGAAGGCATCACTATGCACTGGCGACAGTTCGTCCTTGATGAGTTCGTCAGCAATGACATCTCACAGGAGTTCCTTGATTACATCCGTGCCGATCTAGATGTGATCCGGAGTGCCAAGTTCACTGCAGTCACACGCATCATGTACACAAAAGACATGCCTGACGTAAGTGTTCAGTCACACATCATGTACACAAAAGACATGCCTGACGTAAGTGTTCAGTCACACGCATCATGTACACAAAACACATGCCTGACGTAAGTGTTCAGTCACACGCATCATGTACACAAAAGACATGCCTGACGTAAGTGTTCAGTCACGCATCATGTACACAAAAGACATGCCTGACGTAAGTGTTCAGTCACACGCATCATGTACACAAAAGACATGCCTGACGTAAGTGTTCAGTCACACGCATCATGTACACAAAAGACATGCCTGACGTAAGTGTTCAGTCACACGCATCATGTACACAAAAGACATGCCTGACGTAAGTGTTCAGTCACACGCATCATGTACACAAAAGACATGCCTGACGTAAGTGTTCAGTCACACGCATCATGTACACAAAAGACATGCCTGACGTAAGTGTTCAGTCACACGCATCATGTACACAAAAGACATGCCTGACGTAAGTGTTCAGTCACACGCATCATGTACACAAAAGACATGCCTGACGTAAGTGTTCAGTCACACGCATCATGTACACAAAAGACATGCCTGACGTAAGTGTTCAGTCACACGCATCATGTACACAAAAGACATGCCTAACGTAAGTGTTCAGTCACACATCATGTACACAAAAGACATGCCTAACGTAAGTGTTCAGTCACACATCATGTACACAAAAGACATGCCTGACGTAAGTGTTCAGTCACACGCATCATGTACACAAAAGACATGCCTGACGTAAGTGTTCAGTCACACGCATCATGTACACAAAAGACATGCCTGACGTAAGTGTTCAGTCACACATCATGTACACAAAAGACATGCCTGACGTAAGTGTTCAGTCACACGCATCATGTACACAAAAGACATGCCTAACGTAAGTGTTCAGTCACACATCATGTACACAAAAGACATACCTGACGTAAGTGTTCAGTCACACGCATCATGTACACAAAAGACATGCCTAACGTAAGTGTTCAGTCACACATCATGTACACAAAAGACATGCCTGACGTAAGTGTTCAGTCACACGCGTCATGTACACAAAAGACATGCCTGACGTAAGTGTTCAGTCACACGCATCATGTACACAAAAGACATGCCTGACGTAAGTGTTCAGTCACACGCATCATGTACACAAAAGACATGCCTAACGTAAGTGTTCAGTCACACATCATGTACACAAAAGACATGCCTGACGTAAGTGTTCAGTCACACGCATCATGTACACAAAAGACATGCCTGACGTAAGTGTTCAGTCACACGCATCATGTACACAAAAGACATGCCTGACGTAAGTGTTCAGTCACACGCATCATGTACACAAAAGACATGCCTAACGTAAGTGTTCAGTCACACATCATGTACACAAAAGACATGCCTGACGTAAGTGTTCAGTCACACATCATGTACACTAAAGACATGCCTGACGTAAGTGTTCAATCACACGCATCATGTACACAAAAGACATGCCTGACATAAGTGTTCAGTCACACGCATCATGTACACAAAAGACATGCCTGACGTAAGTGTTCAGTCACACGCATCATGTACACAAAAGACATGCCTGACGTAAGTGTTCAATCATGCATCATGTACACAAAAGACATGCCTGACGTAAGTGTTCAGTCACACATCATGTACACAAAAGACATGCCTGACGTAAGTGTTCAATCACACATCATGTACACAAAAGACATGCCTAACGTAAGTGTTCAGTCACACGCATCATGTACACAAAAGACATGCCTGACGTAAGTGTTCAATCACACGCATCATGTACACAAAAGACATGCCTGACGTAAGTGTTCAGTCACACGCATCATGTACACAAAAGACATGCCTGACGTAAGTGTTCAGTCACACGCATCATGTACACAAAAGACATGCCTGACGTAGGTGTTCAGTCACACGCATCATGTACACAAAAGACATGCCTGACGTAAGTGTTCAGTCACACGCATCATGTACACAAAAGACATGCCTGACGTAAGTGTTCAGTCACACGCATCATGTACACAAAAGACATGCCTGACGTAAGTGTTCAGTCACACGCATCATGTACACAAAACACATGCCTGACGTAAGTGTTCAGTCACACGCATCATGTACACAAAACACATGCCTGACGTAAGTGTTCAGTCACACGCATCATGTACACAAAAGACATGCCTGACGTAAGTATTCAGTCACACGCATCATGTACACAAAAGACATGCCTGACGTAAGTGTTCAGTCACACGCATCATGTACACAAAAGACATGCCTGACGTAAGTGTTCAGTCACACGCATCATGTACACAAAAGACATGCCTGACGTAAGTGTTCAGTCACACGCATCATGTACACAAAAGACATGCCTGACGTAAGTGTTCAGTCACACGCATCATGTACACAAAAGACATGCCTGACGTAGGTGTTCAGTCACACGCATCATGTACACAAAAGACATGCCTGACGTAAGTGTTCAGTCACACGCATCATGTACACAAAAGACATGCCTGATGTAGGTGTTCAGTCACGCATCATGTACACAAAAGACATGCCTGACGTAAGTGTTCAGTCACACGCATCATGTACACAAAAGACATGCCTGACGTAAGTGTTCAGTCACACACATCATGTACACAAAAGACATGCCTGACGTAAGTGTTCAGTCACACATCATGTACACAAAAGACATGCCTGACGTAAATGTTCAGTCACACATCATGTACACAAAAGACATGCCTGATGTAAGTGTTCAGTCACACATCATGTACACAAAAGACATGCCTGATGTAAGTGTTCAGTCACACATCATGTACACAAAAGACATGCCTTATGTAAGTGTTCAGTCACACATCATGTACACAAAAGACATGCCTGATGTAAGTGTGGAATGTAGGTTTATTTTTGTTATTATTATCTGAAATTATTCTGTTTTTGTTATAAATTATTCTCTTCTCCTAAATTGGAGCCTAGCTGATGCGTCAAATAAAAAAAGTGTTATTATGTCATAATTATGTTAATCTGTTTTCAAATGCAAGATATATGCACAGCAAAAATTAACAGGCGAATTAAAGGTGTTGTCACAACATTTAATTGTTGAGGAATTTTGTTACAAAAAACAAAACGTGTGCTCTCCATGCAAATACAAAACACTATATTATATATGTTGCTCTTTTAGTGGGATTTGATACAGAGATGTTGAGTGAAATTTGAATGTAAGAAGCTGAAATAAAAAATGAGAGTTTGTAAAAGCCACATTATTGCACATTTAGCCTATACAAATTAAATAATTTTATGGGAAATTGTGTCTTGTTGTCATGCAACTGTTTAATCGATGCTGCTTGTGCCAGGACGGTGAGGCGCCCTACGGAGATGCTACCAAGGCATGGATGATGCGGCACATTGAACAGCTCAGCCCGATCTTCCACGAGTACGAAGACATCATTGATGTGGTCCAAGTCGGCTACATTGGAGTCTGGGGTGGGTCCTCTCATACTTAACTCTTTACAACCCATATGACTGGGGTGGGTCGTCTCATACTTAACTCCATACATCCCACGTCTGGGGTGGGTCGTCTCATACTTAACTCTTTACAACCCACGTCTGGGGTGGGTCATTGCATACATAATCCTTCACAGCCCATGTCTGGGGTGGGTCATCTCATACTTAACCCTTTACAACCCACGTCTGGGGTGGGTCATCTCATACTTAGCCCTTTACAACCCACGTCTGGGGTGGGTCATCTCATACTTAACCCTTTACAACCCACGTCTGGGTCATCTCATAATTAACTCTTTACAAATCAAGATTAAACATGGCTGTATCACACATTTACAGTTCTCTTTCAACTTTATGGAAAATTCACAAGATAGATATCTCACGAAACATATAAAATGTTATTAAATCTAGCTAGGTGTGTTTCATTGCCTGGTAGATGGAAAACGACCTGTCTCTCACAATATAACCAGTGACAATTATATGTGGATTTATACGAAGTTAAACAGAATTTTAAATGTTGTCTGCAAATGTAAACATTGCAACTTATTAATCATGATGCTGTTTTGCTGGTTTTGAATTGCGCTGTTAAAAATGGATGTAATATGAAAGCCATGAAGGTAACACCAAGGCCGCCAGTTATTATTGCTTTGACGTGATTTTACTCTTCCAGAAATATAATTGCTGGTTAATACCATTTTAAAGCATGGATATATCAGGGCAAACTACATGCAAAGTTTGAATTTTCTGTCTTGACAACTTATTTCACTACCTCATGATACATACTAATTTTGGACGGAATTTGGTGTGTCATTCTGTAATTTCACTTATATAAAGTGTCATTACTCTGAAACCATACGCACCTTAGAAACAATTCATACCTTGCTGAGAAGGCTTATGTTTACCATAAAGCATATGGTATTCTAATT